>JACCGJ010015549.1:0-18310 GCA_013407085.1 Atriophallophorus winterbourni
TGACCAAACCCATCGAACTATTCACAAAGTGGATCACGATGGTTCATAACTTGAGTTTCGCTCTTATTTGAGCTTATCCACAGTGCATATCCTCCTCTGCTTCGGGTGGGATTTAGTGCTTTCAGCTCCGTCCTTGCGGTTCACAACCGGTTTCTATCAGGGTGTGCGTCATCATCAGGTGAAGAGAATTAGATTGGGTTCAGTGAGCCTTAAACAATAGTAACGTGATCAATAAAGTTATTCATTAAAGCTACTCGTGGATAGAATTCATACAACGAACCACAATGTTCTAATACTTAATCAAGAGGGATTCCTGGTCAAGCGCTCGAAACGTTCGCTCAAGACGAAATTAATTTGAGCATTACATACTTCGCACATACTGAGTAGGGTTGCTTATTCGAGCAGGTTTTAAAAAGACTAATAAAAATAATTTTTCTTTGAATATGACTCGATGAACATACAATGTTGGTGGTACGTGATGCGGAAGATCCAACTAATCATGGAAATATATATGGTCACATCTAAAAAGATGTATCAGTGGTTTTGTAATGAGAATACTTTGGTATTGCTTCAGGAATATTCCACAAAATATTATAGTAATCGATTTTTTTGTAAACGGTAAGCGAGACAAATCAAAATGTTGTTAGATTCATGCTCGGATGAATAACCCTCTTGATTCAACGTACTTATTAGCGATCGGTGACAATCGTCTCGGGATTACCGTCAAATTCTCTCTCATTTGAACTCGAGCAAGCAAACACATTTCATTCGTGTAGCAATAACATAAGGAACGATCTCACTAATTCAATTTGCCTGGCAAGGAGATCTGTTCAGCTGGTTGGTGGGTAGCATTTTGGAAATCATCTTACTCGATCATTATACCAGTTCTACTCGGATATAATGAGATTAGTCGGAAACGGATACTTCAGGGTTTGCGCGTTCATGATATTGCAAAGTAAGACAGCGGAGAGTTCCAGTTGGTTAAGACGTAGCAAACTGTTGCGTAACTTAGACACTGTTTATGCAGTGAAGATTTACCACATCTACTAGAAAATTTGTCGCTTTTGTAAACATCTAGCAAGTGGATATTATGAACCAAATGATCATTTTTGTTGGCTGAATAGTTAAACTATACAATAAAATCAACGTTTTATCTTATATAGCCTGTAATTCATAACAAGTCTATCAGAACCCAAATTATTGTGCACTTTTGGGATTAAGTGATCGGAACTGGTATTGATAACGGATCTTGCTTCAAGACTATTCTACGGAATGAACAGCCAAAACAGCGGGACATGGTCGCCCGAAAAAGATCTCGTTGATATGTTTGAGCACATCCTTCCGAAGACGTGACAATAAAAATTCATCAGAATTGTTAATCGAAATAAATAGATAGTATGCCTGCTTAAAATTTAATCGCGTCGTGAATTCCGTTTTGACAATTAATAAATTTGTGACACAAAACATAATTAAAGCAGAGAATATCCTATTTGGTTGTTCACATGAAACACTACAATATGAGCATAAAAAAGTGGATGATGAAAAATGTATGGGATTAATATCAAACCACGCGGCAACCAGCTAAGTCCGGTTTCATAAACAAGTTCATACTTTGCATGTCTTTTCTTTACTGTTTCGAGCGCATGCGGATCCTGATCCTACTGTCTCTACCTGATGAGTGCAAACAGCATGAAACAGTGCTGGCACGTGCCAATGTTCTTGCTTTTCGCCGCAAAGTACACGTTGAGATGAGCAAGTATTCGGTAATTTAAACTTCATCGACTACGTAATCCTCATGTATGGAATCTACGAATAAAATTTCATGACGATGAAAAAACTTATATATAACGTTTAAACTACAGCTGCAATTTTATTCAACAAATAATAATACATAATTCTAAAAAGCATTGAGATATATAAAACCGGTTTCTTGATTTTCGCTACTGATCGAGTAATCATACTGGGCTATCACAAATAGCTTCGACTTGGCGCCAAATGCTATTTTCGCAGGATTGATCGATAATGCTCAATTGCGTTTTGACATTTCGTCGTTTACATGTTGTTCTGCGGAAAAACGGTAAAACTCCTATCGATATCATGGCTTTCTAATTACGACTGAACTTCGAAAAGAAACCTAAAATGAGTTTCACACAAATTCGATACAACAGGGTATAATCAATCATTAACTACAAAATGTTCGTGCGACCCGTTGAGTAGGGAAATTAACGATCGTCTGTTTGAAAACGAAACATTGAAATGCTCCCATAAGTTGTTCCAAGTCAGTCTAGCAACGTTCCCACCAAAAGGATAATTCCACGAGACGAGATTAAACATTTTTGTACCCAATCTGATGACATTAGTTTGTATTCGAGTCGAAATTTTCCTGTATAATGAAGTTGGATTAATGCGATTAAACTGGACAAAAAATCTCGCTTATATTCTAATTTTTCCTTTGTACATGGCCTTCGAATCAACCGTGCGTAAAATTAAGTTCTGCACACTTTTATCTGAGTTTTTTTGTTAAATTCAAACCCTTTATTCAAGGCTTACCTTACCTGATCTTACTGTCTCTACCCGATGAACGTAAACAGTCCAAAACTGGTCGTGGTGTGTAAGGGACGGGGATATGCACATAAAATATATCCAACACTTTCTGTTTGCCGAATTAATCATGATTTTGTATCAACGAACTCATAACTCTGAACTCAGACAGTCTTATGGCAGAAAAAGCAGTAAGCCTAACAATAACCATAGGAGTAAAAAATAGAAAATCTCTCAAAAATAAATAGGGAGAGTCACATACCGCATGGCTCGCTATATACTCATGGAGTTTATAAACGAAAACTGCAACAGATTCCGAGCGTGTGATTTCTCTAGGAAAAATGTTCCAAGTGAAACAAATTCTTACCGAGAAAATATACGACCAATATCCAATAGAGAATGCGGAATGCTTAAAGCCGTTGAGTTTTTTCGTGTTCGAGTAAGGCCATTGGGCTTTAGCAAGTGTTTCATGACCGTATAACCTAGGCATCGTAGGCGATCCCGGTTAATTTAGCGGTGTAGACCAGGTTTAGAAAGCACGTGATTATTCTTCCTCTCATCTATCCAAAATATGTTCCTGATACGGCGAATACCCCTTGAATTAAAAGCGTGAATCAGTCTGTATATTCATCAGAATGCTGTGGATCATATTATTTGTATGCGCTTGCAATGTATATCTATGCTCGACAATGGCCGGTAGTGGTTTAATAACTGTTTATCGCTCACATCAACCGCATTTAAATTCCAACGCCTTCTTTTGGGCATCAAACATGATACGAACGGATATACTTGACTAACTTGTCTTTGTGTTAAGCAATCTGGAAATAAGTGGTCGGTAAAACCGTCCGCTGGCAAAATCTGCCATCAAGCCTTCCAAATTGTTACGTATTATTATTATTTGTTTATCATCGAGTCTGTGTTGCTATGATGACCAAGATTATGTTGGACAAGTTTAGCTTGTAAGTAACCGTTCACACGCACATACAGATGGCTTAATCATACGGGCTTGTACGAAAAATTCTCAGTTGCATAGAACTCAAACCAATAATCAAACGACCAGTTTCGTGCAGTTTGCACTCATCCGGTAGGGACAGTAGGATCAGGATCTGCATGCGCTTGAAACAGTGAAAGAATGGTAAACAAGTTGCGCTTGTATGCCACTGTTGGATAAGGCTGGTACGACAAAACCTGTTCAATCACATGTGTCCAAACACATGTTTAATGGGGTTAAACCCATAACCATGAAACAAAATATTCATTTGCATGCTTTTCCGTCACAAAACACCCCACGACCGGTTTCGTGCTGTTTGCACTCATCAGGTAGGGACAGTGAGATCAGGATCCGCATGCGCTAGAAGCAGTGGAAGAATGGTAAACGAGTTGCGCTTGTATGCCACTGTTGGATAAGGCTGGTACGACCAACCTGTTCAATCAAATGGGCCACACTCATGTAGACAGAGTTAGAACCCATCACCATGAACAAAAATGTTTATTTGCATGCATTTCCATCGCAAACACACACACGGTTTCGTCCTGTTCGCACTCATCAGGTAGGGACAGTAAGATCAGAGTCCACAGGACGCTAAACAGTGGAAAACAGTAAACATGGTGTGCGTGAAATCTTCGGTTTTGTAAGAGGCTACTAGAACAAACTGTGACATACATGTTGAAACTTTGTTTACCGATTCCTCCCTGTTTCAACGCATGCGTATCCCTTCATGATGAGTGCAAACAGCGCTAAAAAGGTCGCTTGTTGTGTTGTGTGTGTTCGATAAACATGCAAGCAAACGAAGCGACTTACGTTAACATTTTTGTTGTAACATTCATTGTATTAAGCTACGCGTATTATCACGGTAAGTTTTTGTAACGCTATTGAAAAAATGTTTAACTCATTATCATCATTACGTTCCAAAACCGCGTCATTGTGCGTTCCGTAATCAAAACAGAATCATAAGAGATTACGCCATTTGCGCTTGCCACATCAAACACCAAAATTCATACATGAATTATGGGTGTTTTTTAGCCCAGGTAATAACTGATCACCCTTTTCCAATGCAAAGATTTGGACTGAATCTCTTTGTGTGCCAGCAATCGTCTCAGCTGGTGTTCTTTAACTCGTTGTTGAATACCCACTGGAAACACATCCAAAGTTATCCTTCCATGCCAGCCTAACGTATTAAATCAAATTCTTGAACTTCACTATAACAGGTTATGTTAAACTATGGAATTTTCCAGTTCTCGGTCGTAAGTTATTCCGCTTCATTAGGGCAGGTAAATGCATATTGACTCAACTCATCAACAGCACAATCACTTCAACTAATTTCACTTTATATCGATTTCTAATGCATCCACCGATATTGATATGATCTTTCATTTCTCGCATGGATTCAACATTTATAACCAAGCTTCCTCAGTCAACATGCTTGGTTATAAAAAACATGTTATCATAGAAAAAATCCATTAGTTTTTGTTCAGTAATGGATGCTACTTCCAGACTGACATACATCAACTATGAACAATACACCATCAATTAGTCTGGAACAAATGCTGTCAAACAAAAATAGAAAAACGAATGGCGCAGTTTTCGAACACGTGTACTCACATTGCACAACCGATAACTCCATTAACACTTCAATGAAACGATTAGATTTATAATATTTGGGGAACTTTTCGCTTTTTCAAACCAAAGGAGTTAATACAAAGAGACACATTGTCTAAATAGCATTCATCTGACCAATCTGCAGTTTTCTACGAACTGTATTAACCATGGTAGGTTTTGAACTAGCTTATGAGATTAAAAAAGGGCTCTAACCATTCCATCATAAACTTCCGTTTAATAATTCTGATAATTCGTTCGTGTTTCGAATAAGTTTTGATTGATCCAAATGGAGGAAGACAAATTAGCTTCCGTGAGTCTTGTTGCAGTGGAACAGTAGTAAACAAAGAGAAATTGGATTTATCAGTTCTGCACACGAGATATTAAAAAGGGTCCTGTTAACGTGCGTTTTTATACTTACTTGAGCACACTCTATTCCAATCGTTTGCGATTGCTTGGCATGATAAGCTGGTTAAATCATATTTACTATTGATCGAAAAGTGTTGCAATTGAAAGACATTGTTACATAAATTTGATCAACACACTGAAATATTCAAACAGCAAAACAAAGAGTGATTGCTCCGCAAATGTTGAGATACTCACACAGATTCTTACATTGTGCCCCACTCCACTGACTCTGATGGTTCATTAACTGCTCGTACATCCTACAGGATAATTTCTATACGTTCGGAGTAACGACATTTCCCTGTAGACAAGAACTGCAAATTATCCCAGGGATAAACAGACCAACCCTATCTTGTTCTAGCCTAATTTCCTGAACAATGAGCACGAAAAAATGTTTCGCATTTTACGCATTCCATGTTAAAATTCGAAGGGAGAGATTCTCTATAATCAGATGATAGTCTCATTAATCAATCCACGGGGAATATGGTTGACATTTTGCTAATTGAAATTTTCGCAATGTGTTTGTTCCCGAAGCGCCATTTTGACAGATTGCTTTTTGATGAAACATTTTCCGGATCACGGTTTGTAAGAATTAAGGTGGAAAATTTATGTTAATGTTTTTAAAATACGTGCGATCAGGGCAAGCACGGATAGTTGGTTTCTATTATACTGGAACAATACCGGGATATTAAGCAACTTTTGAGTGAAAGTTTATTCGAAATTTCTGATGATAAAGAGGAAATAAGTGAAATATATGATCACAATTTTCGCTAAAGTGTGTTATTTAAGTGGAAAGTGAAGTATTGTGCATTTTATATTATGTTAGTATGCTAGGCAACATCCTCTCCTGCTCTCAAATGTGTTCAATAAGAGTTTGGAAGACTGCTTCTAAATGCATGGGTTTTCAAAACCTTTGTGCTTGTTCTAAGCACAAAAATGTCGCCGAAACTCTTGCGTGTGTAACGAAGGACCGATTGTAGATAGGTGTCTGCTGTCTTCACTAAATAGACCAGTAGAAAACGCTTGAAAAGAAATCTAGCTAAGTCCATGCACTTCGGCTAACAGATCACAATCTAGCCTGTCTTAAAACGTTCGCATCCTTAGACTTTGAGATCTTTTTTTCGATGTACCGAACTCAATGGTGTTTCTGTTAACTCAAGGAAGTTTTCTTAATATGCGACTATTTTGATTTGCACATTTCGAGTATCAGATCGTCCTGACGTGACGAATATACGTCTTATGTAAGATCAACGAATCGTATAGCAATTGTGCTAGTTCATGTATGCTTACTAGTAACGGAAAATAGTTTTGAGGAGGCCAGTAAAACGTGGAAAAATACAAATTCATGGTATGTTTGAAAGCCGTTGTGCATACGATTGTGTTACCGTTCAACGTTTCGTCGACTAAATATTGTAATCAATCAATTTTATGGTTCACTCTCTCTGGTGTACAGTTGGCTCGAAGCAAAATTTCATAATTCATATATGATGTATGATATGCGTGACATTTGAGGTTTTTATGCATTTTTAGCGTGAGAACAGGAATAACTTTTGTCATTTTTAATAAAATCAATAAATTTTCTACTTTTCCATGGCTCATTAAATACGTGTTTACTGTCTGCAGCGAATGATAGCAAACAGCCAGACACTAGACATGCTGTATAAGTGAGCAACACATTACTTTGGTCATCCATAAGTGCCTTGAACGCTTGACAACGAATCTCTAAGTAGTTCCGAATTTGAGCATCCTGGCTCGTTGTACGAACCCTATACAACAGTGGCTTTCAAGTATAACCTAGTTTACCTTTGATCCACTGTTTCAAGGCTCACTGAACCTGATCTTACTGTCTCCACCTGACGACGGCAAATAGCCAGAAACCGGTAGTGGTGTGTAAGGGATGGGGATGTAAGCAGCACATTACTTTGGTCATCCATAAGCGCCTTGAGTGCTTTGACCAAGAATCACTATGTGATTCTGTCTGAACATCGTGGTTCGTTGTACGAACCCTATATAACAGTTGGCATACAAGTATAACCTTGTTTACCTTTAATCCACTGTTTCAAGGCTCACTGAACCTGATCTTACTGTCTCCACCTGACGACGGCAAACAGCCAGAAACCGGTAGTGGTGTGTAGGGATGGGGATGTGAGCAACACATTACTTTGGTCATCCACAAGCGCCTTGAGTGCTTTGACCAAGAATCACTTTGTGATTCTGTGTCTGAACATCTTGGTTCGTTGTACGAACCCTATATAACAGTTGGCATACAAGTATAATCTTGTTTACCTTTAATCCACTGTTTCAAGGCTCACTGAACCTGATCTTACTGTCTCCACCTGACGACGGCAAACAGCCAGAAACCGGTAGTGGTGTGTAAGGGCTGGGGATGTGAGCAACACATTACTTTGGTCATCCACAAGCGCCTTGAGTGCTTTGACCAAGAATCACTTTGTGATTCTGTGTCTGAACATCGTGGTTCGTTGTACGAACCCTATATAACAGTTGGCATACAAGTATAATCTTGTTTACCTTTAATCCACTGTTTCAAGGCTCACTGAACCTTATCTTACTGTCTCCACCTGACGACGGCAAACAGCCAGAAACCGGTAGTGGTGTGTAAGGGATGGGGATGTGAGCAACACATTACTTTGGTCATCCACAAGCGCCTTGAGTGCTTTGACCAAGAATCACTTTGTGATTCTGTGTCTGAACATCGTGGTTCGTTGTACGAACCCTATATAACAGTTGGCATACAAGTATAACCTTGTTTACCTTTAATCCACTGTTTCAAGGCTCACTTAACCTGATCTTACTGTCTCCACCTGACGATGGCAAACAGCCTGAAACCGGTAGTGGTGTGTAAGGGATGGGGATGTGAGCAACACATTACTTTGGTCATCCCTAAGCGCCTCGAGTGCTTGACCAAGAATCACTTTGTGATTCCGTGTCTGAACATCGTGGTTCGTTGTACGAACCCTATATAACAGTTGGCATACAAGTATACTCTTGTTTACCTTTAATCCACTGTTTCAAGGCTCACTGAACCTGATCTTACTGTCTCCACCTGACGATGGCAAACAGCCCGAAACCGGTAGTGGTGTGTAAGGGATGGGGATGTGAGCAACACATTACTTTGGTCATCCATAAGCGCCTCGAGTGCTTGACCCAGAATCACTTTGTGATTCCGTGTCTGAACATCGTGGTTCGTTGTACGAACCCTATATAACAGTTGGCATACAAGTATAACCTTGTTTACCTTTAATCCACTGTTTCAAGGCTCACTGACCTGATCTTACTGTCTCCACCTGACGATGGCAAACAGCCTGAAACCGGTAGTGGTGTGTAAGGGATGGGGATGTGAGCAACACATTACCTTGGTCATCCATAAGCGCCTCGAGTGCTTGACCAAGAATCACTTTGTGATTCTGTGCATGAACATCGTGGTTCGTCGTACGAACCCTATATAACAGTGGCATACAAGTATAACCTTGTTTACTACTTTACCACTCTTGCAAGGCTCATTTAACCTAATCTTTTTGTCTCCAGCTGTTGAAACCGGTCCTTGTGTTTAAGAGATGGAGATGCGAGAATTGCTTAAACTACGCCCACATTTCGTTATTTCTTTAGTCATATAACAGAAAATGATGGCATTAAATGAGTTCGGTTCAGATTGACAACATTTATCTGACTATGCCCCGATGTCATGCATCAAAACTGTTTCGTCCAATTTCACTTATCAGCTCCAAAAGACTGTGTATTCATCGTATACGTCAAACATATTCCAATACCTGCTTCGTCACAAAAGTGCTTCATTAAAATATGAACAATTCACATTCGTTAACCCCCCTCATGTAAATATTGTATTGTTCATAAAGAGGGATCTATACAACTCATAAATGCATATTTTCTAACAAAAAACAGTTGAAAATAATTTTGTTTAATTCATTATTTTTCACAAATTTCTTGAAACCGAATGTCGACAATTTCGAATCAAATTCCCCCCCCTCCCTTAGTTACACATGGATGATTTAATTTCCATCGTAATCTCTCCCAACGCCTAAATGTCCCTTCATGCCATATTATTTCATAATTTCTACCAATCTGTTGTTGCTTGAACCAGACAAACACCTTTGGTCTCATCACAACGGGGGCACACGTTAGCAATCTCGTGTCACACCAAATTACACGTGTGGGAACAAGCGGTGAAAAGTCCGTGAACCGTCGCCTGCTCAAATGCTCGGATGGTCGTGGATGACCACTTCTTTCTCGCAAAGGCCTCAACCGACCGGGGAACTCCTAATTGTTCCAGATAGCGATCAGACACCCAACAACCAGGCGAGGGGAATGTTACCCTGGGGGCAGTGCAAATCATAGACTGCGACCTGCTGTCGCTTGACTGGAAAATGGCGAAATTCGTGGAAAGCGTAGACTGGAATTTGAAGGGAAGAGAACATTTTGACCAGCGTTTTGATGTTGACACACACACAAGTTGTGATAACGTCGCTCAAGAGAGCAAACAGTCGAAAACCAAATGTGGTGTGTAAGTGTTGGGAATGTGGGCACTGATGAAACAGGCTATATTCATCTATTTGATCGGTTACCTTAGATTCAATGTATGGGTCTACCAACCTGTTTAACAGAGGCTTTCAAGCATAATTTTTGTTTATCACTCATCCGGTGTTTTTGGGTTTACTGGGGAGAATCTTGTGACAACAAACAGATAGAAACCCGTGGTTGTGGATACTTCACATGAGATGCAGACAGGAGATTGCCATGCTCATTTATAAACGTTTGATCTGCTTGAACGAGTATCACTACGAAATTTTGTTTCAGAAATTGTTATTCGTTTTTCTAAGGATTGCTTACGTACGGTGGCAACACCACGTTTTAAACTCTAAGGTCATGCGCCGCGTCTTAGGAAGCAACGGCACTAGCCTTCAGACAGCCATTAACCGACGTCGCCTCCGCTGGTTGGGACACGTCCTGCGCATGAAACCCGAACGGTTACCACGCCGAGCGCTTTATGCGTCAGCTGGTACAGACTGGAAAAAAGTGGCTGGCGGTCAGCCACTAACATGGAAGAGTGGCTTGAAAAGGCTCACTTCTGGTCTAGCTAGGGTTGGACGAGCGCGCTTGCCTGGATGGGGTGCAAGAGAAGGGGAGAGTGTATGGCTCGACACATTGGCAACGATGGCAAGAACCGATATCAATGTAAAGAGTGCATTGTCTCTATTACTCCCTGACATTTTCCTATCGGTCAATAACTATATTGAAAAAAATATAATAAATGACGTATGTTAATGGACAAAAATATTATCCACTGTTCTTTTTCTCACTGTTTCTAGCTGATTTTTACCCCTACTCGCTTTGTACATTTCATTGTTTAACAATTTTCATAGGTTTTTTAACTCGCTGAACTCAACCTATACTCTTTCCATCCGATAAAGAAGCCAGAAGCCGATGATCGCACTGCAAGTCTCAATCTCTTCGACTATCGCTACTGCCATCTTAGAGGTGATTGGATTCTTATGTTCATTATACTGCATACCCAAACCATTCCCTGAATAAACTATTCATACGACTACCACCCAGAACCAGCCGGAGTCATGACTAACCAGAACTTATTCCCGACTCGAGACCGAACTGTCAAAGGTATTTTTATTCGGTACGTGTATGCTTTACCTGGAACTCCCTACCCTTTAAAGTTGCACAAACACCCAACTTGGATATATTCCAATCGACCAGTCCAAACATTGAACCGATATATTAAACACCACAAAAGCTTTGAACACATGCATCAAAGTAAACTATACATCTTTACCCCGTGGATTTACATGTACCATCCAACCCGTTGAAAACAATTTCTGCCCTATGAATTTTTAACATGATTCCTGAACTGCTCAGTAAGCAAATAAATCCCATTTTTGCTACCTATATTATTCGTAATTCCCATATTATTCTGTGGATTTTGTAAAGCGATGTGCTGTGATGAATTGAATTGTATTGAATTGAATAACCAAGCCAAGAATGTAAGTGAGAACAAACCACGATCACTCGAATAACAGTATGTATTAATTAATGTTGCTTTAACAACGAGAATTTGAATGACTGAATTATTGATCAGTTTTGATTGTTATTCAAACAATCATCACAACCACCGCAGTTCCAATCATCTTCGGATTTGTGTAATCTTAAACAGGTTTGTTGCGTGTTCATCAGAAGCTCGTCCAGTGTCTGCAGGTTGAATTGATTGAACACACGGAGGTTCCAGCAAACCCGAAATGTCATCCACAGTTGCCAACAATTGTCTCGCTTTTTCAATGGCTGTAGTCGAAGGTGCCAGTAAGGCATTACCTCTAGCGATTTTGAAAAGTACATTATCTGACGATCGTTTAGATGAGCTAGAAGGCAGTGCTGAATTCGCTTGATAAGATGAGTTCGGTGATTTATTTGAAATGGTATCTGATGAATTCTGAAGTTTGCTAACTTTGAAGCCACTTTCTTGGTAATGAAAACTAGATTTTCCCTTTGAATCAATGACACGGGCGGATGTGGACGTGTTAACAGGATAAGCGCTTGACTCGGTTGATAGGGGAGTCAAATTTTCATCAGCTGTCTGCATTAGAGCCTCGGCTTTTCCGACAGGTTCTCAGAACCCATATGGAATAAGGTGACGTTTGAGAAACACAGGGTTCCCTTCTGCGTCAAGAGAAATTAGAGGAATTCGTAATCCACCAGTTGCTTGCGAACATTTAATTATGATATTCTTCAACTCTGAAGTGTCTTCAGGCGATGTCAGAAAAGATAGACTGATTTTTAGTGCTTGCATGTGCTTTTTAGACAATTGAATTGAATTGAATTAACATTTGGTTTAACTGTTAATTTGGTTAAATTATGGTTACTCAGGAACTCAAATTGTGCACATACTAGAGGCAATCAGTGTATTTCATAAACTTTATCCCTAACAATCTTACAATAAACCCTGTCGAGACATAAAGAGTTCACGGAGCGAATAGCTATTTAATAAATCATTTTGTTACGATTATTAGTATAAATGACGCTTTGTATTTGTATATATTCACACGGTTTCTTTTGTACGCTCAACAGTCACAGCTAAAACGGTTTTTCGAAACTCCTTTCAACATGTTAAGGGGTGGGGATGATTACGTCATCTTAATCGAGATCTTCTACTGCAGAAGATTGACAGGCTTAGTATCACCGGAAAGTTGTTGAATTGGCTAAATGACTACCTACGTGTTGATGGTGCATTATCAAAACCAATCGCAGCAACTAGCGTCGTTCCCCAAGGTTCAGTCCTCGCTCAGATGTTCTTTCTGTTTTATGTCAATGAAATACCGGAAATCTTTCGATCAAACATTTCTTTATGGAGTTGCATCCGTAGCCCAGAAGACCTTCTTCTATCACAGAAAAAAATAGATGCGCTTCACAAATGGTCGTTAAGGAACAAACTGTCATTTAACTTCAACAAATGCAGGATCATGTATGTGAGGAATCGATTAGATTTCACATATAATATAGGTTCACATGTCCTTCAAGATTGCAATGAAGAAAAACAGTTGGGTGTCTTACTATGATCCAGTTTAAAAAACTCCACTCAAACTAACGCAGACTTTCCAACGGCAACACGTGTCCTTAATCTACTCTGATGTTACTGTCTTCCGCTGATGACGGTAAATAGCCAGAAACCGGTAGTGGTGTGTAAGTGCGGGGGATGTGAGCAACACATCGTTTTGGTCATCTATAAGCGCCTTGAGTGCTTGACCAAGAATCACATTGTGATTCTGAGTTTGTACATCGTGGTTCGTTGTACGAACGCTATCTATCAATGGCCTTCAAGTATAACTTTGTTTACAACTTGACTAAGAGCGAATATTGATTTCGGTTTAAGAAGTATGATCAGGAAGCTTCACAAATCTTGTTCATTAGATGTGCACCATCAGAAGAAATGACTGGTATTATTCTTTCGCATTCACAGAAATGATGATCGTGTTTTGGAATAAATCCAGGGATACACAACTCAATTTTACGATAACCTTAATACCTCTTCTGGTTAGCAGAAAATCCTTTTACAGAAGACTGGGAAAATTTATGAGGAATGCGTAGAAGAGGTGTAGAACAATGCCAGATAGAACGAAAATATTTACTTCATTAATTTGGATAAAGGCGAAGAGCAAAGAATGGGAGCCGGCAAAATTTCAGGAATTGAGTAGTCACATGATTGGTCCACTGAACTACTTCGAGCTGCTACCTCGTTCAAACAAAAAACCGAAGAATAAAACACAAAAAATACAGAAACTGTTTGATGTGAGGTATGTTAGAACATGGTTTTCTATCAAATTGCATTACGTTTTCAAACAGCGACTACCGTAAATTAAACATTTTGTCTGAGGAATTATTAGCGGTATTTTGATTACCAACATGACAATTTTCAGTAGATCTTGGAACAGCTTTTATGGTGTTATTGTACAAATCTTGATGTTCAAACCACGAATTTATGATTTTGATAGATCATCAAATTCAGTTGTACGTGCAATCCTTTTTCTCTAGAATTGGAGTTTAGAGAAATTCCGTTTTTTCTAATTGACGTATTTGTTTCCCAAAAAATATTGATTTTATTTGATTTTTGTTCTCCTTTCCCAAGTTCTTCCCTTGCTTGATTCAACCAATCATTCAACGTTCAACGAATACAATTTTTTCGTATTGCGTCCACTTTCCTTTTTATTCCATCACTTGTGAAAACGGTTACAGCATTGTTATTCTCCTCTGTGGATTGCAATCACACTCGTCCATCAATGTCATGGCTTTCAGTCAAATGAAATTTGAGCAACTCATTCTCGCGCTGGAGGGTGTGATTTAGATGATCTCTCACACCCCGGATCCTTCCGACCATGTCTGTAATGTCGTTCCAGATCTGGGAAACGTCCCTCCCTGTGTGGGTGGGTGTGATATTTTGAAGAATAACACATGTTTGTCACACGAGGCACATTCAGCCCGCCGTCATAAATCTGGAAGTCGCCGATTTCGTTTGGGACCCCTTTAGAGGGTTTTTTGTGTTAGTTTACGCCCAGTTGTGTCATGGGACACCTTGGAATTCTATGACGCGGAACAATTGTGAATATTCAAGGATTCCCAAGAACAGAAAGGGTATTATTGTGAGCTGCGAATCGAGTTGTGTGCAGCGATTTAACTCCGACGAATGAACCCCAGTAGGGTCAGGGAAGGGACATTCAAATCTGCGGCGACAAAATCGAATTAAACAAAACTTACGCGGGGCGTTAACGGTTGGGCTAATCCACGGTAACTGGTATATTGTGATTACAACTGTGGTGAATTTTAACAGATAAGACGGCTAAAATGTGTCCACTTCAAAATCGATAAATGCGTGAATTTGTTTGAAGTCATTATTTGAAAGAAAAAAGCTTCAAATTTGTGGCAGACGTAATGTAATCCAGTTAATTCAACAGAAGGAACAGGTAGATTGAAAGCTTTGTTTAAAGGATAGTAAACATCTTTGAAGAAGAAAGTATGAACTTGCAAATAAGGATTTTTGTTCACGCTCATGTGTTCGAGCAAAATACACGTGTGTGGGCACATGTGATTGAACAGGTCGGTCGTACCAACCTAATCCAAAAATTGGCACACAAGCGCAACTTGTTTACCATTCTTCTACTGTTTCAAGCGCATACAAACAGCACGAAACCGGTCGTGAGGTTTGTGTGATGGGATTTCATGCAAATGAGCATCTTTGTTCATGATCATGGGTTCAAACACTGTCTACATGAGTGTTGGCTCATGTGATTAAGCATGTTGGTCGTACCAGACTTATCCAACAGTAGCAGACAAGCGCAACATGTTTACCCTTATTCCAATGTTTCAAACGCATGCGCATGCTCATCCTACTGTCCCTACATGATGAGTGCAAACAGCACGAAACTGGTCGTGAGGTGTGTGTGATGGGAATGCATGCAAGAATGGATATTTAGATCAAACCCATGAGTTAACCTCATCGAGCTAGAAATACGGTAGGTCGTAATAGTCTCATGCACCACTGGCTTCACATTTCACGCATTGACAACCCGTGAAGTTTATTTTAATATTGAATACGCTGTATAAAATCAATTGTCATTATGTATTGTGGTGCTCAAATCCTAACACCCATCTGCTCCCAAGTTACAACACGGTTTTCCCTTTCATTCAGGTGGAGACCCTATTCAGTTTTAGTGAGCCTTGAAAGATTGGTATAGTGGGTAAACAAGGTATCCGTTGCGACACTGTTACATAGGGTTCGTGCACGAACACATGTTCAGACACAGAATCCAAAGTGTTTCTTGGTCAATCACTCAAGCGCTTGTATTGATACCCACACACGTGAATGTGTTGCTCACATCTCCCGAAATTACATTCCACTAAACGCGGTTACTGGCTGTTTGCCGTCATCAGGTGGAGACAATAAGTTAAGGTTAATGTGAGCCTTGAAACAGTGGATAAGTGGTAAACAATGTTATACTTGAATGCCACTGTTACATAGTGTTCGTACGACGAACCACGATGTTGAAACACAGAATCACAAAGTAATTCTTGGTCAAGTGCTCAAGACGACAAAGGTGGTTAAGAAGAAATAAGAAGAAGAAAACTTTATTCGTTAAAACGAATTTTCAGCTAATCAAATTAGTTTAAACACAAATTTTTAATGCGAATAAGAGAGACGTCAAACTTTGATGGGAAAATTTGAGATTGCCAGTCACATTCAAATCCAAAACAGCTTCGGTTTCGTCTGCAAGCATTAAGCTTTGTGATGGAAGTTGGTGAAAAGTCAGGCTGCACGATTCTTAAACCCCCATGTATAAGTTTTCTTTCGCATTTTTCTGACCGGCGCAGCAAATTCCCATCCTTCAAAATAAAAATATTGCGCAGCATTTAAAACGTGCGGGGCATCAAACGTCCTTCGTTTACATCGCGACATGTTGAAACGTTTCCAAAACAAAAGTTTCCGTGTTGACTGAAAAAATAAAAAGGCATGAAAACATTAATTTTGAGCACGGCCGATTCAAAGGCCCCGCTCCAAAATAACTTATTATGGTGCTGAAAAACCACGCAATTCGAATCTGAAACCGGATTCTGAATATTCACTGTCGTGAGTTGTATGCAAACAATTAGATAAGGTTCAGTGAGCCTTTTTTTGAAAAATTCATAAAGAGATTTAAACTTTGAAGCCACCATTAAAAGAGGTTCATACAAAGAGCCACAGTATTCACATACAGAATCACATGATGCCACGAAATAATCAGAAGCCGCTTGTGGAGTGTCATTGTAAGAGATGTGATCACCACAATACTTCGATCTGTGTGATCGGATTGAACTGCAATCACTCACGAATTCTTTAGCTGAACATTGTGATCCGTAGTATGAAACGAGGCTGAACGGAAAATAACTTTGTTTTAGACCTTTCCATCTTTCAAGGCTTGCTAAACCATAATATTTGCTGTCTACAAGTGATGAGGACTCACAGTCCAAAACCGTTCTTGGTGTGTGAGCCCCACTTTACAATGAACACATTCGAGTCGACCGTGTGTACGCAATAATCTGATAACATGCGATGCTCATCAAAGCGTGAATTTTGAGGCCACTTTGAGATAAGGCAAACATCACAAACCTGTTGCTTTTGCAAGCACGTTTAAAAAGGGCTAGGATTCAAGAATTCAAGGATTCAAGGATTTATGGTCAAAAACGTTAATACTTTACAACACCACAGGGTTACGGTATGAATAAAACATGAAAAATACAATAGTATTAAAGCAATTGAGAATATCAAATGTATGGCTCACGAATGATGTTCGCTTGCAAGTGCAAGTCCAATTTCGCTCTAAAAATCGCCAGGCAATGAGAGTCCACCACATGTTGGGGTAAGGAATTCCAAAGAAATTTGCATCGTCAGATCGGTAGCCGCCATTGAAAATAAATGTTATCCCGCCGGACTTCCAATCTTTCGGTACAACTCCCTTAAGCAACGAATAGTTAAAAAGGCTGGATAGCGGTTCACAAAGCTGACGGTGACAGAACCTGAGCACATCCGGTGTGATGCCATCCGCTCCTGGGGATTTTCTTACATTTAGTTTGAGTAAATGACTTGCGCACAATCTATGGATTTATCGAAATATCGCAAATGGTTCCAGTCCGTTTCGATTGATATCAGAACATTCCACACTAAAACCGTTGGCATGAATGATTCTTAGAGTAGTAAATTGCCGGAGACATTTGCTGTTTCCAACGCATGTTTTAGTGAGGTTTTCACAATTCTGAGATGGGAAAAATACCTAGTTTGACTTTCGCTTTCGCGTTCATGATTTTGTATAGTAATTTAGAATTGCGTTCCATTTTAGACAGGAGCATTAATTGGTGCACTCTTTATCCTTTCGAATAAGTGCAGTCACTTTGTTGCCCAACAAACGGAAATGTTCCCAAGAAGTAGAAGTATTGTTGGCTTTATGCTGCACCCACGCTGCTCGCTTCAGTGCTATCCACTTTTTTTCGTTTTGCTGCGGACAACAAAACGAAGTTCATGTACGCACCTTTTCTGAACGATCTGCGAGTTCTCGTCTTTCTCCGGTTTCGGAAAGCCTACAAGTTCATTTGATTCCGTAATTTGCACACACTTTTATCACACATACACAACCCAAGATTAATTTTGTGCTGTTTGCACTTATTACGTAGGGATAGCACGATCAAGATCCGCATGCGCTCGTAACA
>JACCGJ010015551.1:0-12497 GCA_013407085.1 Atriophallophorus winterbourni
AAAAAGATGGAAAAATACCAGCAACAGCCCAGAACCCTATCAAGTGGGCAAAATCATATCATCTGCAGTTTCATGCTAAATGTCAAAAAAAGAAACGCAGATAAAACAAAAATAATACTTGGTTTTCCTTCGCGCAATCGTGTCACATACTAGACCTTCGTGAAACCAGGGGCATGATGAGCGAATTTGACGTAGGATAAATCTCTCGTTAAATATAGTTGGGAATAGGCTTTGAGAAAACAAAGGAAAAAGTCTAACAACCCGCCCATCCAGTAATCGATTATTATATTACGCTATGTAAACTGGATATCGCACAGGTTCGAATATCATATACAATAAAAGCAACCAAGTACCCAGCAAAAACGTGGCTATTCAAAATGCGAGCATTATTCCATTATCAACGGTAAACACATTGGGAATGAGCTTCGAATACCGCTGGTTTAGTGTCATAAAAGGATAGTACCCGATTTGACGGATGATCGCGCAACGGAAAGGGGCGGTGACTATGCCGGGTTTACTGTGGCTCTTCAACTTATAACAAACGAAAAAACGGAGCATCAGTTGTCATGTTCAATCAATCAATATGAAGCTGAGTAAACCGGGTAGATTCCGGACAGGAACATTCGATGACAACGTTTAGTGTATTGGTCACGGGAAGTAATAGCGATCAAGTACACGCAACATCTTACATTCAGTGTAGGAAGATCATCTGTGGCACAAGTAAAGATATAATACAGGATGAAAGGGCTACTAGAAGGCGGTGCCATTTCTTTTTGTCAAATACTACCAGTAGATGGGGACACAGATATTTTTTCTTTCTCTTAGTCAGGGGTCTGGGAGGGGCTACTGATAAGAAATGAGTTGTCCGATGAAGAATGAATTACATGCAATTGAATGCAAAGACACAGCATGGGTCCTTATTGATCACTCCAAGAAAGTCCATTTTTTAAAGTTACCTCCAAACAAATAATAATGTCCCAATTATCGTTATCTCCGTTTCAGGCATTAATGATTCAACTGTTTACAACATTAGTCCGTATCAGCATAAATCTATAGAAGAATCACATATTCAACATTCACGAGTGTTAAACAACGATGATTTTACTGTTCACATTCGTACAACAAACAAGAAAACAGTACGCTTTCTTGCTCGTTTACCTTATTTTTATAACCTATTAAGATTTCTCTCTCTCACTCCTCTCAGTGCCGTCCTTCCTCGCTAATTTTTTCAATAACCTCTTTATCTTTCATTCTATACTCTTCAGTGAGGGCATTCCTTTCATTTGACGGTTTCTTGCTCAAGCATGCTTTTCTTACATCCTTTCTCTCTTCTATGAGAATTGCCAGGTTTTCGGCGAGATCCACAGGCTTTTGCCCCTCTGTCTGTACCCGAGCACTGTTTTTCTCTCTCGCGCGGCCGTTTTAGCTGTGCGTTGAAAACATCAATCGTCATTGAATCCGTGGTGCCGGGCGTGCTGATTTCCTTGTCTCAGGATGGTTGCCAAAAGCTTTCCTCGTGGCCTCATCGCTCAGCTTATTCACATTCAACCGTGGGCTGCGCTGAATTCCGATATTTGCCCTTCTCAGTTTCAAACAAATCTTTCCCACGACCAGGAAATGGTCGCTACCAATATCGGCACCACGCATAACCCTCACATCTTGTAACGAGCGCCTCCATTTACCATTTATCATCATGTGATCAATTTGACTTTCTGTTCTGCTGTCAGGAGAAGACCAGATTATTTTATGGATGTTTTTGTGGGGGAATAGGGTGCCTCCAACGACAAGATTGTTCTCTTCGCAGAAGTCAAGTAGCCTCTCCCCATTATCATTCTGCTGACCAACACCATGCACTCCCATGGTACGCTTCCTGCCCATATTTACAGTTCCGGTTCCAGCGTTAAAATCTCCCATTACCACCAGTAGGTCTTGCTTTGGGATGACCCTCAAGACTGATTGCATGGCTTCGTAAGACCTGTCTTTCTCCTCTTGGGCTGCATCTTCTGTTGGAGCGTATGCTACCACAATCGAGAGTTTGCAAAAGCTCGAGTTTAGTCTGGCATATAGGAGTCGCTCGTTTACACACTTCCATTGCATGACCGTACTGCTGGTCTTTCTGCTTGCAAGCAGAGCGACTCCACCATGATGGAGGTTATCTTGCCTTCCTGACCAGATAATAGTCTCACCGCTATCTAGCTTTCGCTGACCAGAGCCGGTCCATCTCACCTCGGACATTCCAAGTATACTCAGATCATACCTGTTGAGACCATGTATGGCTTGAGCCAGCTTGCCAGCTTGATACAGCGTTCGAACGTTCCAGCAACCAAGTCTTATCGTTCTTTTCGGCGCAAAGAGATCGGCCATCGGGGTGGAAACTTCCTTTCGGCTTTCATTTCCATCCGTCATGGGACCTTTTGTAAGGTTCGCGTCACTCCTGTAGCCATTGTTGAGTAGAATTTTCGGATCTGTTGTCATCGTTTCCGTAGCAACGTAGCTTTTACGGGATAGGGTTGCTAGCCCTAAGCCCAACCCTCCTCCTTTCTCAGACGGGCTTGCGACCTTCCTTGGCGGAGTTCTATTAATATTTAGGTCATCGAAAGGTTTCTACATTTGTGTAATTCCTCTAAAGAACTCTTTAGTTGCTTCCATGACAGACCGTTAATCTTTTCACTATTTTTCTAAACTTGAGCAATAAATATAATGTTGCTCACATGCACTGCACTAACAACAAAAACAAAAACAACACACCGCACTGACCATTTGTAATTCACGAGTCCTTCACAAGTAATCGCTTTTATTATGTATTTGAAAACCGCAGTTCTTTTTAAAAATCAAACGGCTTTCAAGTTCAGATTCACCTGAGAATTAAGAATTTCTCAGAGATCCATTCGATGATCACTCAAACAGTTCCGCATAAAAACGAGCTTATTGATGCTTCCGCTGAAATTTCGGAAATTATAACCGGTCCAACCTTAGAGTCAGTGAATTAGTATGTTGTTCATTGGTTCTAACTCTGTGAGTTGCCGTCAATTCCAGTTCCTGGCAGACTAAGGCAAACCGATCGCAAACAATCTTCAAGGGGAAATTGACAAATATATAGCATATTTTGATGGCCGTCACTGTTAACTTCAATAATTACGAACCGTAATCAACAGAAGCTTCAGTAAACGATCCGACGCCCTGATCCTTAGCAATCATGCTCACGATACAGCAATTCTAAATGATCAGGAGTTGTCCAAACACCAAACTCCGCCAAGGACGGTCCCAAGCCCGTCTGAGAAAGGAGGAGGGTTGGGCTTAGGGCTAGCAACCCCATCCCGTAAAACCTACATTGCTACGGAAACGATGACAACAAATCCGAAACTTCCACCTATCAATGGCTACAGGGGTGACGCGAACCTTACAAAAGGTCCCATGACGCATGGAGATGAAAGCCGAAAGGAAGTTTCCAGCCCGATGGCCGATCTCCTTTCGCCGAAAAGAACGATAAGACTTGGTTGCTGGAACGTTCGAACGCTGTATCAAGCTGGCAAACTGGCTCAAGCCATACATGAGCTCAACAGGTATGATCTGAGTATACTGGAATGTCCGAGGTGAGATGGACCGACTCTGGTCAGCAAAAGCTAGATAGCGGTCAGGAAGGCAAGATAACCTCCATCATGGTGGAGCCGCTCTACTTGCAAGCAGAAAGACCAGCAGTACGATCATACAATGGAAGTGTGCAAACGAGCGACTCCTATATGCCAGACTACACTCGAGCTTTTGCAAACTCTCGATTGTGGTAGCATACGCTCCAACAGAAGATGCAGCCCAATAGGGGAAAGACAGGTCTTACGAAGCCATGCAATCAGTCTTGAGGGTCATCACAAAGCACGACCTACTGGTGGTAATGGGAGATTTTAACGCTAGAACCGGAACTGTAAATACGGGCAGGGAGCGTACCATGGGAGTGCATGGTGTTGGCCAACAGAATGATAATGGGGAGAGGTTACTTGACTTCTGCGAAGAGAACAATCTTGTCGTTGGAGGCACCCTATTCCCCCACAAAAACATCCATAAAATAATCAGGTCTTCTCCGGACGGCAGAACAGAAAGTCAAATTGATCACATGATGATAAATGGTAAATGGAGGCGCTCGTTACAAGATGTGAGGGTCATGCGTGGTGCCGATATTAGTAGCGACCATTTCCTGGTTGTGGGAAAGATTTGTTTGAAAGTGAGAAGAGCAAATATCGGAATTCAGCGCAGCCCACGATTGAATGTGAATAAGTTGAGCGATGACGCCACGAGCAAAGCTTTTGGCAACATCCTGAGAAAGGAAATCAGCGCCCGGCCCAAGGATTCAATGATGATTGATGTTTGCAACCGCACACTAAAGGCCGTCGGAGAAAAAGTCCTCGGGTACAGACAGAGGGGCAAAGCCTCGTGGATCTCGCCGAAAACCTGGCAACTCATAGAAGAGAGAAAAGATGTAAAGAAACGCATGCTGAGCAAGAAACCGTCAAATGAAAGGAATGCCATCACTGAAGAGTATAGAATGAAAGATAAAGAGGTTAAAAAATCAGCGAGGGTGTGTGGAAAACCTGACACAACAAGCAGAAGAGGCGTGCCTAATGAATGATTTGAGAACGTTATATCAGATTAATCGAAAGCTCTGCAATCGCAGTCAGGCAAGCAATCAACAAGTGAGGATCCAGGGTGGAGATGTAATAAGTGATGTGAAAGAAGAGTTAGCCAGATGGCGAGAACATTTTGAGTTCATTCTAAACCGCCCACCGCCTCAAACCAACGCCGATATACCTGAGGCAGCTACAGACCTCAACGTCAACACAGACCCCATCAGCCCCCAAGAGGTGCAATTTGCTATCCAGAGGTTTAAATATTGGAAGGCACCAGGTGACGATGGAGTGTATGCCGAAATGCTCAAGGCGGAAACCGAAGAGACGCCGAAAGTTTTGCGAGACTTATTCCAGAACATCTGGGATACTGAGCAGATATCGGACGCTTGGCGTTCGGGTACTATAATCAAACTTCCCAAGAAAGGTGACTTGAGCTACCGCCCAAATTGGCGAGGTATTACGCTTCTATCAGTCAGGAGCAAAGTATTCTGCCGCATCATTCTCCGACGTGTCTCCAATGCAGTTGAATCCATTTTACGACAAGAGCAAGCCGGGTTCAGGAAAGGAAAATCTTACATTGACCAAATCTTTGTCCTCCGTAGATCCTGGAGCAGATACATGAATGGAATGCAGAGCTTTGTGTGGCCTACATCGACTTCCAGAAGACCTTCGATAACGTTCACCGACCAGTGTTATGGAATATCCTCCGTCATTATGGTATACCATCAAAGGTAGTAAACCTCATAAAAGCCTTTTATGAGAAGTTTGAATGCCAAGTCGCTCACAATGGAATGCTCACTGAGAAGTTTGAGGTTCGTACGGGAGTGAGGCAAGGATGTATCCTATCATCGATAATTTTCTCCCCAACAATAGACTGGATTATGAGACAGGTGACCAATGGCAGGGCAGCAGGCATTCCATAGACCACAGCGGACCGCTAGAAGACCTGGACTATGCGAATGATGTTGCCATCTTGGCATGCATGATCAGTTACATCCAGAACAAGAGCGATCAACTATCGGCAATTGGCAAGACGGTGGGTTTAGAAATTAACGCTGGCAAATCGGTGGTAATGTAGAAGAATGTTCCGGAGCAACCACCAGTGTTCGTGGACGGTCAACCGCTCAGTGAGTTACAGATACAGTCTACCTTGGGAGCAAACTGACTGTAAAAGGTAACTGTGAAGATGAGGTCAGGAGAAGGATCGGGAAGGCGAACCACGCATTCTTCATGCTGAATTCCATTTCGAAATCTTCCGCTCTCAGCATTAACACGAAGATCAGACTCTTCAAGAGCAACGTTCTGAGTGTGTTGCTGTATGCATCGGAATGCTGGAAGACGATCGCTGCCATTGAGCGCAGAATGAACGTGTTTCAAACTAAGTGTTTCAGAAGGATTTTACGGATTTTTTGGCCACACACCATTTCGAATGATAAGCTCCTGAGAAAAACTGGTCTGGAGGTCGTATCTATCGTAGTCAAAAGACGACGGTGTTAATGGTTCGGTAATGTCTGCAGGATGGATCCCAGTTCGCATACGAAGGTAGCCATTCACTGGCTTCCGCAAGGTAAACGAAAAATGGGACGGCCCAAGGAAATTTGGCGCAGAACGTTGGAACGCGAACTACATGTACAAGGATTCACGGTGCAGACGGCAACGGAAGCAGCGGTAGACCGGAACGACTGGCGTGGGGTTGTCTTCGCCTCATATGCCACCCGGCACGGAGAGGACTGAGTGAGTGTCCAAACACCGTCTCGCTCCGTACGAGTCTCACATCTTCATTTGGAGCCGATGGTACTTCCAAAGCAGAAGCACCTTTCGCGTTGTGTTCAAAATGATGGATCCGCTATTGCCTGCGTTAAGCTTCAGAGCCTTACTGATCGTCGCTTCGATCTTTAACCCGACGTGCGCGGTAGTCTTCGTCGGGATCCATGTCTTTTCATGTGTGTGAAAGGAGGGTGATAACGGATGCGTTGTTGCGGTTCGCCATCAGCTGATCAATGGATGCTTCTCTTTCGGATAGAAAGATGGCAGAGCCAGCCCTCATTCACGCTGGTATGTTATGAAAAACTTTGAGTGAAATATTTTATTAGGCGAAATGTGGTCTGCACTGCTCTCGCTAGCGGGTCAATTCCACATTGCGCTGAGAACCGACAACGGAGTAATTAAAGCAGCAGATGAGATCACCTATCTTAATTCCCTTATTTGTGTTTTGCTGCAATGTATTTTAGCTGCTTCCGAATCCAGTGATTGCGCATGTCGCTGATTGTCAGCTGGAGTAAATTCGCATACGGCTTCTTGCGCCCTCGTTTGTTCTTCGACATTCCATTTTACGCGATTTCCGAAGCTAATCACTTTCACGGTCGATGATTAGATTCATTCTTGGTGATCCGTTATATTCATGCCAAGCACCGGTCGACAAGTTGCTCTCAAGGCGTTTTTCACTGCTAATCAGCACGTAATTAATGCTTGATCAGCTAGTGGATAGTTTAGCCGAGTGGTATCTCATCCGCTCATTAGATCAACAGATTTTTGTGGGTCGTGCGTCAATTTCAGCTTCCGTCTAGCAATCAAAAGATGTAATCAGAACCCGCATCTGCCACGCTTCGTACTATATAATCTGGTAGCGTCCGCCAGAAATTCACACACGCGATTGAATTGAATTCGTGTTGTGCAAATATATTATTCTGATGGTTGAACCGCTGGCACCATACCAATTGGCGAGCTATTTTCCTTTGTTGCCTTTTTATACCCGTACGGTTTATTTTGTATTCTACAATAACAAATATCGTTAGTTTGCAGCTTTCTCCACTTTGATTGTTGTTTCCAACATGGTTCTGAAGTTCCATAATAAATCATAGTATTTGTCATGCCAGATATCTAAGGTGAGTTACTTTTACTTTTGTGCGACTATCTCCTCCTGGAGGATGAGTCGGCTTTTTTGAAGAGTCTTTGGAATTTGGGTAAAAAGCGGCGTCTCCAGCACCACTCGGCTTCTCTAGCCTTTGCACAACCAATTGCGACCTGCAAGTCAGCAGGGAGTTGCCAGAAAGAGGTGGTGTGCACCAACTAACCGTCTACGAGACTGCTCAGGATTTTCTCCCGAAGCCTTTCCCGCGATCGGGTATCCCGCATGGCAGCGAAGGTTTAAAATCAAGGTTTTCCTTCCCTTAGATGAAATGCCCTCCCAGGCTAACGAGCTTCATCTGCCCGAAGCAAACTGGTTTTCAGGCGCCAGTCACTCGCCCTCGCCCCTTCTCCTGTTGGTAGAAGCAGTTCCGCCGGGCTCAGGGAGCCACTCGTGCAGGCCAGAAGCTGGACTTTGTTGTCAGAGGCTATATGAGACGCGCGACATATGGGAGCATTTTATAAACAGCGGAGATTATCCCCACTGCCACCCCGGCTATGACAACCTTTGGAACCCTATGGTGAGTTGGAATCAGCAAGTCGACCTTTGGGCACTTATGGTACGAAGACGTTTGAAAAAGAGATACCAAAGCTCTTGACATCAAGTCTGCGAGTTGGGAGGAACTTACTCTCGACCGCTCACTTTGAAAAAAACTGTATAAAGCGTGCTCTCCAAGTTGGGGAAGAACAGATACAGCTTTCGGTTGCTAATTGCAGATCACGCAGAAAACGTACAACTGACACTGATTGAGTGAGTATTGTCTATCGCAGTGAGCGCTGCGGGAAAGATTGTTCCTCCCGATTCGGACTGTTAATCATTCGAAACGCTGTCGGGCATGAAATTATTATGGTCCGGTGGCTTGCAGAAGAATTTCGCCGAGACACCTTAGGGCTTCATTCCGCTTTCATGAGTGTGGAAAATGAAACACTTTAAGATAAGCTTGTCGATGTTTTATGGCATTTTTGGATTCAATCGAAGGGGCGCTAGTCCATCGCCCAACCCACCAGCTTGGGACCGACAATTGGTAGCGTTGAACACCTGGTATGAAAAATACGTCATACCGGTACTGGTTACAAGTGTGATATAAGAAATTAGGGTTGTAAAATAGGCCATTGTTTAATGAACACATCCTTCGGTGAGGATCAGTCATTCGCACACGAGCCGATCATTTTGAAGTATACGTTTACAGAGCGGCGATTCACCCAGTTCTCACTTATGGATGCGAGACGTGGCCTGTGTGGGTGGAGGATAGGCGGAAACTAGAGGTTTTAGACCACTGGTGTCTCCGACGCATCCTCAATGTTCGATGGGATGAGCGAGTAACGAATGGCGAGGTTCGCCACCGTTGTTTCTATATCCCTCGCCTGAGTTCGATATTGCGACCACACCGACTGAGATGGTTTTGCCACATCCTGAGACGCTCGGGCACTGAACTAACCACGGTGACACTATCGCCGACACCCTGCGCAGAATGGCGTTGTCGTCGCGGAGGACAAGTGAAGACTTGCTTCGCCACCGTGAGATCGGATGTGGAGCTGCTTGGTCTACGATCGGATTACGGATGGCGCACGTGGGACCGGACCTGGCTTAGAATCTGCGCGGATCTCGCTTCTAACCGCCGAGCGTGGGTGGCTGCAATTCGTGACGTCAACGAAGCCGACTCATCATCCAGGAGGAGATAATCGCACAAAAGTAAAGTAAGTAAGTAGACGAATGATAATCGAATTAATGGCCATCCGCATCCGCACGCGCATCTTTACGTGATTTTGTTTAATCCTGTTCACTCGCTGGATATTCGGGCAGCGAAAGTGTTTTAGCTGCTCGAAGCAAGAAACCAGTTGACCGAATGAATCGCTAAAACACCGTTACCGTACCACTTTGATCTCATCGATTTCCGTGCCTGGGATGAACTTGCGAAGACGATTCTCGCGAATACGTTGCTTGGTGATTGAACCGGAGTCGAAGAAAACGACCAAGTAACGGGAAACCTCACCGGTCAGCGGATCGAGTTCGGCGAATCGACCGGTCTCGTCACAATCAATCATGGCGGGCCACTCAGGATACCCTGGAAATCCACTCAGAAAATGAACGAGCATACCGAAGCAAAATTATAGATTTAAACTTGTTGATACTGCTTGGATGTTGGGCTTTTAATCGAGTCTGTAAATGTGACAAAGAAATCAAGTCTGAATCGTAATATATAGAATTCGTACACATTGGGCTAACGTATGTTCCAAAGGAACTTGAGGCCAGTGTGGTATACTATTTTAAGGTTAGATGATGTTTTCATTATTCAAAAAAGCTATTCAATTCTTCCTAAAGAATGCTACCATTTCAACATGAACATGAACCACATTTTTATTTAACCGATTAGAAAGTGAATTATCAAGAATAAAAATGTAAGTATTCGTCGCTGATAGAGTATGTGATCTACCTACAAGTTTCGAGTTTAGCTTCTGATCTACCTAAATATTAATAAATTGATAAACTTTTTAATAGTTTGTTTTAACTGATAAGAACCTGAATTCAAATCCAGATCACATCAGCCGATGATAAGGGCTAAAAACCTGTACGCAAAAGTTACCCCAATGAAATAGCTACCAATTGTAGGCTAACGCTGTGCGAAATTTTGGAATTGGTTTATTATTTTGTAAATGATTCGTCATTTGATTTGGCTAAAGAAATGACTGGAAGGAGCAGGAAAACTATATTTGATTGGTTCAACATGTGTCAGTCAATAAGCGCGGTCAAATGGTGGGAACTAAAGCAAATCCTGTAGAAATCGACGAAGCACGCTTTGTCGGAAGAAGAAAATACAATGGAGGTCGTCTTCTTAATGGTGATGAAGGAGCCGAATCAACTGACAGCGAGACAGATGTAGTAAACAACAGGAACCACAAACGAATAATAGACTGGCCATGGGGTTTTGGCCTTACAAATGGCTTTGATTGTCGTTACTTTTATGTTTCCAAAACAGAATACTTTAGAACCAATTATTCGAAGAGAAGTTCACGAAGACTCCGGCATCTACGCAGATGAATAGCCCGCCTACTCAACTCTAAATCGCTATTTCAATCATTCCACCGTCAACCACCAGCAAAGCCACATTAATCATCAAGATCAAACACATACGCAAAACACTGAACGATCTCGGCTCGTATTCTCAAAAAGACGAGAGAGTTCCAATACACACATTGTAATCCCATTTAAACTTTATTAGCTGGAAAAATCTACGCTTAAATGTAGAAAATCTTTGTCTCTTTTTTCAATGATATTCGCACTGTATATTGTTAAGTATGATTATATTGAATAAATTCTTTTTTCAGTAGATCATATTTATTATGTAGATAAGATACTAAATTGGCACCAATAAATCTGTTAATAAAACATATCGATTTATTCAAAACAAATAATTCATGAACAAACAATGATAACCACTGAAACCACTAAATCGACATTTTGAGATACCGCAAAACCACACCAATAATTAAGTATTCCAGGTACTAGACACACACTCACCGTCCAATTTTGCCCATACCAAAGAACCGACACCGAATTTGGTGATTAGAAATTGTTCTTTGTGTTCCTCTTCGTCCAACGTGACTTGTAATTCGCTACACGGATCCACGTCCTCCGAGGCGCCGATGTACTTTGCTTGCAGACCGCAATGCCATTCATCGTCTAGTTCTGCCGGATCGGACACGTGATCCAGCAAGCGCCATTTCTTACACCGAACACATTCTACCCAGGTGCCTGATTCACATGTCAAGGAAAACCGCCAACAATATTCAACAGCAGTCACTCAATCGTGAACACGTTGGGAACATGAAAGACGAATGAATGTATCATGACCTAATCAGATGGTGGTTCAAGCATGTATGTATGTATGAAAGCACAAGCCTGATCCAGGCAAAGTGCCGCGCAGTCAGAGACTGTACGTGGGCTACGATACTGTCACGTTGCCCAGGCCTAGACATATATGAGGGGAAATAAAATAGAAATGGTAGTGAGACTCCAGTGTGTTTCAGTATGCAGCTCACTACCGTTGGCCATTCAATTTAGCACGATGTTAGCCACACAGCATGCATGCATGCATTTTATCCTTGTGAAAGAACCAAATGACATTTCAACGCATATGGATGATGCTCGTTGCGTGGTAGAGTAATATGAATTCCACTCATAATCCACGAGATCTAAAGCCGGATCAGTGAAGTCGATATTCTGCTTAATTAAAATCACAATCGTGCGTATGGATGAGATCAACGCATCTTTATTATAAACATCCTTACCGCCATACATAGGGTGAGCATTCATTTTGCGATCATGCATTGAACAACAAGCCCAAAGTCATGCAAAGTCCAGTACCTGATCTAGTTAGGATAACTACCTTATCAATTCCATGTCTTGTTTATTGGGTTGGACCATGAAATTAATCCAACTTCTGCAGCAAATCAAAGATCCACCCATTGTAAGTTATACAATGCTATTCCGGATTGAAGGTCTAACTTGTACACACAGTACAGATTCTCATTATTATAACGGCTTTGCAGAACTGGGAACACTTCTAGTAACGATTGAAAGGTTGTCATTGTTAGGATGGGGAAAGCTCTCACAACCCATAGATCTCATATACCATCCGACGACCAATTCCAGATTGCAGATGACTTGTGTCACGTATCCAAGACAATCGGAACTGGTACAATCAAAGGCGGACGATTGCACTTTAATACCAGTCTAAATCACAGACATGGATTTTAAAAGCTAGGTTTGGGAAGAACCTGGTGGGTGTCATTTATTCGTTGCATCACCATCGCTCAGCTTCAAGACAGGGTACACTTGGCTGACGATACCGTCTCAAACAAACGCCGATAGATGGTAAGAACATCATTTCGTACCAAAATGTCATAAAGTGAAAACCAATGAGGGTTACCTATCGTTAAAATAAGATATTTGTGTAAAATTGAAAGTGA
>JACCGJ010015552.1:0-11835 GCA_013407085.1 Atriophallophorus winterbourni
ATAATAATAATAATAATAATAATAATAATAATAATAATAATAATAATAATAATAATAATAATAATAATAATAATAATAATAATAATAATAATAATAATAATAATACTAATAATAATACTAATAATAATAATAATAATAATAATAATAATAATAATAATAATAATAATAATAATAATAATAATAATAATAATAATAATAATAATAATAATAATTGTGTTGCCTGCAGATCTTGCACAACGTATGACTGGAAATTTTTATCTAGCTCGTTAAAATATTGTAAACTAAACGCAGAATGTAAAATATGCTTCAACAAAGATATTCTTGAATGCCACAATTAAAAATTCAGCACAGGCAAAATTCAATTAAACAATTCACGCAATGCATCTTGTTTGACAGATCAAATCAATGCAAACATCCCGTTTCGGGATTGCTCACATCTCCACACATGCACTCCAAAACCGGTTGCTGGCTAATCATCAAGTGAAGACAGTAAAATGGCTTCAATGAGCCTTGCAACAACGGAAAAGTGTTAAAGAAAGTTATGCTTGAATGCCATTGTTAAATACTGTTCAAGCAATTAATCAGGTTGTTGAAACACAGAATGACATAGTGATTTGTGGTCAAGCAATCAAGGCGCTTATGGATGACCAAAGTGATGTGTTGCTCACATCCCCATCCCTTACACACCACTACCGGTTTCTGGTTGTTTGCCGTCATCAGGTGGAGACAGTAAGATTGGGTTCAGTGAGCCTTGGAACAGTTGTTCACACCGCACGCCTGTCGTTTTCGCCACGTGAAACCTAACTCCAACCGCATGTTTCGAATGCGAAATGTGATAGAAGAAAAACATCACTATCTCTTTCAGTGGGTGTGCATTAACAGTCAGACAGTCAGGCAATATTGATTTCTCCATGCATCTATTGTAAAATAGATGAGAAAAAGCAAAGAAATTTCATGTGCGCATTCCTTTAGTAAAAGAGGGAAAAGATTGTCAAGACCTGCAGCTTTTTAACGGGATGCAACAGAAAGATCGCATATAACTTCCGATGTGCACGGGAAAGATTTGTTTGGAAATAAAGATAGGGTAGAATTGAAAGCATTGGCTTTCACTGAGAGAGATACAAATAATTCATTTGAAGTATTATTATTGTGTTTCGCACAGAGTTTCGATAATGGGGCGATTTCAATAAGAAGTTCATCAAAAATACACGTAAAGTGTCACTGCAATAAAGGGAACGATTTGAACTAAGAAGAAAAAAGTTTTCACCAAAAATAGACGAAAAAGATTGCACATTTGGAGATAAGAAATTAGGTAAGAGCATACGAGAAATTGCATGACGTCGACGAAAAGCAATTTGCCAACCGGCACGATGCTCGTTTCTATTTTTTCAACGATTGTGTTGATAAGAAGAAATTAAAAGTTTTATGAGTGACGCAGCAAAATGTTTTTAGTTGGGAATTTCGTTTCAACAATTTGGTTTCACGTGATTTTTCAAACTGCGCGCTTTATTAATGACCATTGGTTGACCTGAACACATTTTGGAAAAACGAATAGTAAGCGTCTATTTTAACTTATAAAATTCCGAAGAATTTGTGGAAGAATTAATGTTGTGCACTGCCGATTCAAAGGCCCCGTTACTACTTTGAATATAAGTGATTTATTCGGTGTTCTATTGCCTGTTCATCTATTCACTACTTTATTTGGAAATGCGTATCGAGACAAAGCTTGCGTCGTTCCAGGATACTTGCACGACTCATTCGATTCCCGTTTCTTTCCATTCATCTTTCACTCGGTAGCAACAAAACACTTACCATATACACTAAGCAGCTCTCATGTTTGAGAGCAAACCCTCAAATACTGGGAGCATCCTACATGTTTGACCATTTATCAACGAATATTTACTGCGCTATTGTATTTGTGCAGCTATGTGCTTTTACCACGATAGATTCTGGAACGTTGGATCGAATCCTACATTCCTCAACTCGATTACGTACAGGAGCATCATGCGAATGGTGTGGTGTGTGCGGTTTCCCTGATTGTGGTGTTGTAATTTGAAGCTGCTTGGGGACTTGCAATGAATGGCTTTTGAACCGAAACGACGATCATAATAGCATAACCCTGATGTTCGCATTTGTTTGTGTGATCCAGTGTTCGAATTCTGTTTATTTCCACTGCGAGAACGGCTTCGACTTCTGTTTAAGTGCTGTATTTGTAAAGTCAAATCGCTGATCTGAGATTTCAAATCACATATATCCTTGTTCAAATCTCCGTTAGAAGTAAAAGGTGTGGGTGGGCTGACTGTGTTGATTGATATGGTACGAGAGATGTCATAGACTTTATCTGCAACTTGAGCAAGCTTTTCTAGGTTACTGACTTTTTCCATGATAACCAGAACTTTGCGCAAATCGTTCAGCAAACTCTGGAACCAGATATGTCGTATTACTCGTTCGTCAACCTTCTGCGTCCCATGTAACTGTATCAAATGGTGCAAGTGTTGTGAAGGTCTTCGATCTAATACCTCAGATCTATATAAGAGTTTCCGCATATTGTGCTCATCGGTTGAACCAATTCGAGAGATAATCACATATTTGAGCTTATTGTAAGGATCTGTGGCAGGTTGATTATAAATTAAATCAGCAACTTCTCTGACGATGGAGGTTGGAAGCATCACATTAATGAGGTTGTAGCGTGTGCGTTGCGCTCAAACACGATATGACTCGAATAGATTATTAATTTGTACAAAACATAGACGTGGGTCTGCCGTGTCGAAGACGTGTTATGTGAATTGATTGATGAAAGCATCTTCCTTCTTGTCTTCGTTATTGACCGGAATGGATCAAAAGAAACAGTCAGTATCGATCGTCGAAAAGTCTGTGACTTAGAAACAACATCCAAAACCAAAGCAAATACTTGAAATGTTAATCCACAGACGTCAAACCGAGACCAACGCGTTCCTCCATCCGCTTCACCAGAAACCAACCTTACCCCTGATAACCCCCATTACCTTCATGTCTCAAACTACCCGACAGACAAACACGTTTTGGTCGTAAGGTAAATTTTCCCCCAAAGTTTGATGATTTTATAACCTAATGCATTTTTCGAACGTCTTATTCTTGTTTCCGACTCTCTAGGGGAAAAATTCTATATTAATTTGTACAGTCTTATTTTTGTATCATATTAATTTGTTAACTTAGACATTTTTGTTTCGTTTCAATAACCAATAACGCCATATTGATTTATCACTCACATTTAACCGACTTTCTTTTCGTTAACTTAGTGAACGATGTTCACCTGTTCAAGACCGTTTGTACACAATCAACTCACTCACTAATTACAATAACACTCTTTGTCCACGCACGGTCTTCGTTCTTCTGTGGTTGTCTCGGAGTTGAAATTGTATGTGGATATAACTGGACCCCACTCAGTCTCAGGATCCATTCTTCACTATCCACTACAATGGTAATTGCCATATAATGCCGGTTGTGGTTGTTGGTCTCCTTCGGTTGATGTCCGACCTGGCTGCTCACGATAAACAAAACTTACCAAACTGTTCGATTTGGCCGCGCTCATAGCGACGGTCACTACTCGGTTGATCGTTGATATTTGCACTTTGTCTGTGTGATTTGCATTCAGCAGCCGAAATCAATAACTGCTCATGCTCAGATTGAAGATGACGCTTCACATACTTTTGCTAAAGAGAGAGCGATTACCTCCCAAATCGTAATGCCAATGTCAAGAGCTTTGATATCTTTTCAGCAGACGTCTTTTTCGAACTCGAGTGCGGCATGCCACCATATATTACATATTTAGGGATACGGGCATTTCGCATTTTGTACACATGACTCATTCAGAGTGAGTATGTTCTGTAGACCAGCATTGGAGAATACTTCTGCATTTGTTACTTTGTTCACCAAAGATATGCTATGGGGTGACAGATGCTCCTTAAATTGAATGCCTTCAGCTTCGGTCGTGTCTTGCGTAGACGGTCCAGATATATCTGTCATGCAATAAAGCATTTCTGATTTATTGGTTATTTAACAACATTTTTTCTTACGATAACCTTACGCTGCAGTGAAAACGAGACAAGATGACGAACTTACCTACCATTAATCTCCATGTCTAGCCAGAAACTATCCACGAAGGCGTATGGAATTAACGCCCCGCAAAATTATTGAATTCTGACGCGCGCTTTTACGCAAGATAATCAATGACGTCAACCTCTTTCAAAATGTTGCTAAACTTGCATGCCAAATTATTAGTTGATTAATTGGTTGCTGTGGTATTGTCTATTGTCTGCTTGTTATACCTGTGATGTGCTGCTACTACTGGCCCAGCCTTGGGTTCGATAGAACACAACCGTAACTGAACTCGTGTATCGAACGGATGAATGAATAACACAAAGTTTATACAGTGAACGATAATCACTTACGATCGATTTCGATTGATTTTTGATCGATAGTTCGTTCACTGTCAATAGTACACCTCGTTAAGAGTTTGTGGTCTGGTTTCTGTTTCGGTTAAATTTTCTAGTGGATTTATATCCAAGGCGAGATTTGCTTTCGCTACGCTATCGTTTCGTGGTCTCAGATGATTAATATAGCGTGTCCATATTAGGTTACCAACTGGTACTTTGCATATAACTTTTTCAACTCTCTTGACTATTGGTCCTGGTAAGCAGTCCTCCAGAATGTATCGCATCCCCGTCACCAATTGTTATACCTGTGACGTGCTACTACTAACCCAGCCTTGGGTTTGACAGAACAAAACCGTAACTGAACTCGTGTATTGACCGAATGAATGAATATCACAAAGTCTGTACAGTGAACAATAATCACAAAATGCACTTACAATCGATCGACATCGATTATTGATCGACAGTTCGTTCACTGTCTACACTACAATGGTAAAACGTAATTACAACAGTAAACGGGTGATATTCGGATATTAGTGGAGGATAACAGATTACAATCTGGAATATTTTGTCAATTGTGTATTATCCTTTACTATATGTGAGCTTGATTTTATAAATTCTGTAAGGAGACGGATGGCATTGTTTACTTCAATGATATATTTCACACTCTCAATGCCAAATATATTTTCAATAATGATATCGTTGATTGCAAATTAATTCAAACGGAAAATTGACAGCTCCAAAAAATGTATTTGAACAGATAATGTGTGTTTGTTTGGAAATTCATTAGCATGAATGATTTGCAGAAAAATAAACAATGTTTTTTCGATAATCACGGTAATTCCACATTGCTTCTCGGATAGTTGTTATGTTTGTACATTCTATATTGGTACGTCCGACATGGCATCTTTAAAATGACTCTAAATCGTTGCCCTTGTAGATTGTCCTGAATGATTAGAGAGGTTTCGTTCGGTCTGCGGTTATACCACACGGATAAGGTCACTGTAGTTCCAGTCGATAAACCATTTTGTGAAACCAACATATTTTCTCCGTCACTCCAGTTATAGCGCGGCAGGATCACTTGTATCACTACTGCAGGTACTGCAATATACCGTGGAGGAACTTGTGCAAGTACTGCAGCTTGAACTACTCGCATGACTGTCACTTGAGGCGGACCGGGATCTGTTTGTCCCGGCGTGATTACGCACCTTGCGTCGGTGATGATATTTCAAATCGGACGAGCTCACTATTTTGATTACTTCAGGATTTTCATCAGCTTCTGAAGGTTTCGCTGGAATTTGTCGTATCAGAAAATAACCGGCACCCGCTACATCAGGTGAAATAATCTTCGCAACGCGAAACCTGTTAGGATCAACACATTTTTGATCCGTTTTCTGTTGATAAGAATTTGAATTGCTGCATTGCGGTGTGTTTCGGATGGTCACAGTGAACACATCTCGATTTGTCGTCGACATGGTTCCAAAGCAAATCAAGACATGAAATCATTCATTTTAATTTCATCGTAAGTTCATGAGCATAAAAATGAACCATCAACCAATCGCTCGCTTGTAACTGCTGCGTTTGCCAATCAAATATTTTCGAGTGACAGCTGTTTTTATCTATTGACCAGCTGATTGGCACGTGACTCCACAGTTTGCTCCGGTAACTAATCGATATTATTGCTGAGATTGTATTATCTATCCGTAGGATTTAATACGTGGAATATAAACTTATCTTTTTATCTAAAATCGGAATTTGTAGTTCCCCTCCCTTGATCGATGCAGATCATGGATGTAGATCAATATGACATATTGATTTCATATTTAAACGAAATATTTTCGGTGAATTTGTAGTAAGATGGGATTCACACACAGAATGAATTGTTACAAAGTAACAGTACGAACGCTGAAAATAATATTGCTATACTGATGAAACGAAAGCTTCTTATGAAAATGGTAACGAGTAAAATGTTATTTATTCCAGTCAACAAAGAAATATTTGTTCTGCGGGTGTACAAAGGAGAGCACTTGGTAACTTTACAACACCAATCTATTATTTTGGGCATGCAACATTAAAGCCAAGAGATTGTACTATTCTCCTTCGCCCGAGATATGCAGCGGGAACTATTTTCGTTACTGCCAATTTCTAACTCATGCCAAATGAATGACCCTTATCTGATTCCTTGCTGTATTTGACTGTAGGCTTAATACAACTCGACTGATTCAACTAAACTATGGGTAATTTTACTTATGGGGCAAACCTCAAAGCATTGCCAAAATTGATATACACCCAATTCAATTCAATTCAATTCAATTTTAATGGTCTAAAAAGCATATAGCTTTACAAAAACCACAGAAAAATATGGAAATTTACAAATAACATATCTCAGTAAAAACGGAATTTGTTTGCTTACTGAACAGTTTGGGAATCAGGTAAAAATCCAAATGATAGAAACTGTTTTCACTCAGTGGAATGGCACATGTATGTCCATGGGGTCGAGATGATTTGATGTATGAGTTCAAAGTTATTAGGTTGTGGAATACATAGTCTCAATGTTCGGGTGGGTCGACAGGAATTTGTCTAAGCTGGATTTGAATATGTCCAAGTTGGGTGCATGTGCAACATTCGAGGGTAGGGAGTTCCAAGTGAAACATACACGTACAGAATAAAAATATCCTCGACAGTTCAGTCGCGAGTCGGGAATTAGTACTGTGTACTCATGACTCCGGCTGGTTCTTGGTGGTTGTCGTGTGAATAGTGTATTAAGGGGATGGCTGGGGGTATGCAATATGTTAAACATTAGGATCAGATCACCTCTAAGACGTCGGTAAGGAGAGTCGAAGAGGTTGCGGTTTGCAATACGATCTTCGTATTGTTTGTGCTTTAAGCCGCACACGAGCTTCGTGGTCCGATGATAGATTCGCTGCAAGAGATTGATGTCTTTCTTTAACCAGGGTGACCAAGCCTGAACCGCATACTCCATGGTGGGCCTCAAGTAGGTATTAATTATTCGATGAACAGTCGGCTTCGTGAAACTTCCAAACACGCGTTTCAGCAGAAGCAGTACTTTTGACGTCTTTTCGTAGACAGCCTTAACGTTGTGTGACGGTTTCAACGTGCTGCACACCCACACACCCAATTCCTTCTCCTTGTCAGTTATTTCGAGCGTATGGGAACCAAGGGTGTAAGAGAACTCGAAAGGTTTTCCAACTGTCAATACCTTGCATTTCCTCACATTTAAAGGAAGTTCATCTCTAACCGACCATTCCTGTAAGACATTGAGGTCCAGCTGAAGCTGTCTGCAATCATCAGTTGTGCGTACTTGTGTCCACAACTTGATATCATCCGCAAATAGCAAGATTTTGCACCGAACAAGTTTTGGTAAATCGTTTACATAGAGCAAGAAAAGAATTGGTCCAAGCACCGATCCCTGCGGCACTCCACTTGTTACTGTAATGGGCCGTGACAAAGCACCATCCACCCTTACTCGAATAACACGGTCACGGAGATAATCCTCCAACCAGGCTAGTAATGAGCCCTTGATGCCACATTGCTCTATTTTTGTAGTAACAAACCCAAGATAGCGGAGCAAGAGAGTTTCGGGACCTTTTTGCTGGCCTACTTCGGCCGATATCGACCATGGATGTACATCACAGTCGCATGAATTTTCAAGTTCTACAGCATCTCGAATGACTAATCAGTCCGATTCCGGAGGAACAATCTCTCCCACAGCGCTGCAACGATAGGTAGAACTGGGTAGTATTGCATCAGTTGCACGCCGGCGACATGATCTGCGTTCAGAAGCCCAAAGCTGTATCTGCTTCTCCCAAGCTTGCAGACGACGCTTTACACAATGCCTCCAATGTGAGCAAGAGAGTTTCGCACCCACGGATGGGATATGTTTGTCTTTTTAATCTAGTTAAGTAGAACCTAGATTATAAATGTTTTATTTGATGAATCACATCGACGGTCCGGATGTCATTATTGCCATTTTTGTCTTATAATAGAAAGAACGCTTGCCGGGTTAATACTCAAAACACATTCTAACTAACCACCGCAAACGCTTCCACCAAATCTGGGTTACCGAGAACACAGAGGGGAGACATCCACCTGGTATTTTGCTTTCGCGATAGCCACGGTGAAGGCAAATGACAAGATCTACTTGCTTTTTGACACCATTAGTGCTGTTCACCCTACTACTACAGCGCCGCCAGTGGTGGCTTGGCCACGTCTACAGAATGGAAAATGGTCGGATTTCGAAAGATATACTATATGGTGAGTTGCAATCAGGAAGTCGACATTGTATACAAAAATGTTTGTAAAAGAGATATGAAAGCGCTTAGCATTGCCCCGGCGAGTTGGGAAGAACTTGCTCTTGACCGCTTACATTGGAGTCATTTTGTGAAGCGTCGTCTGCAAGCTGGGGAGAAGCAGATACAGCTCTTGGCTGCTGAACACAGATCACGCCGCCGGCCTATAACCGAGTGCTGTCTATCGTTGCAAGCGCTACGGGAGAGATTGTTCCTCCCTAATCGGACTGTTTAGTCATTCCAAAAGCTGTAGAACATGAACATTCATGCAATTGTGATGTATATCCATGGTCGACATCGACCGAAGGAGGCCAACAATGCCGTAAAAGTAACCCGAATACTTTTTAGTTCTCGTTCATGCTTTAGAAATTCTGCACATAACGGCATATAGGTATGATTTATATTATACCAGAATATGTTCTCGTCAAGGCTGACCAAGGAATATGCCATAATTGACGAAAAACGATCTAAATTTCACTGATTCTAAACAGTTCAAATCCTTAGGGAGTTTCGGAGTTGCCTGTTGTCGGCAAGCAATGGAAATCACCGCAAGAATAATTTAGTCATGCATCAGTGTCTTTCGTGGAACCTTTATTGAAAATAAATTGAAGGGAGTGATCTTTATTAATTCATTCGGTCAGGAGTGCTTTTCAATATTTAGCGTTTTCGGTTCAAGCAAGCTTTTGTTGTCTGAAACATTTCTATGAGCGTGGTTTGTACAGGATTGATAACGTTTGACGGAAATGTTACTCCTGTATCTCCGATGTCAAGTACCGTGTCTTTGAGAGCAACAGTGCGAGGTCTCATACACCCATTATTCGATGTCTTCTCTGTTGAAGGAGAGACGTCCTGGGCATGAAACCTGAACGAGTATTAATCCAAAAGCACTGCGTGCCATCTGGTATTGGCTAAAGAAATGTCGTTAGCCAAGGTAGAACGCTGCGCTTGTGAGCAAGGATGCAAATGATAAATAGATAGTGTAACTACAGAATGCAGTCACATCAATTCCCATTCGAACCATTGTGACTAAAGAATAAACACGAAAATAAAAATGCAAAAAAGTAACGTCTCGTACATATATTCAAACTTACAAACTACAACCGGCATCGAACTATTTGCGGTCATCAGGTGGATACAGTCTGATTAGGTTCTGTGTGAAATGTAACAGTGTAAGAACGACAAACATCAGTGACCCGTCATTATGTGATTCTGTGTTTGAACATCACGGATCATTGTACGAATCCTATGTAACAGTCTCATTCAAGTATAACTTTGTTTACCACTTATCCACTGTTTCAAGGCTCACTGAACCTAATCTTACTGTCTCCACCTGAAGACGCCAAACAGCCAGAAACCGGTAGTGGTGTGTAAGTGCGGGGATGTGAGCAACACATTACTTTGGTCATCCATAACCGCCTTGAGTGTTTGACCAAGAATCACTTTTTTGAATCTGTGTTTGAACAGCTTGGTTTGTTGTACGAACCCCATTAAATTAATATGTAAAAATTGTACGATTTGACAACTAATTTTTATCTAGTCATCTTCCAGCCTTGCAAAGGTTCGATTCATCACTACTTTGAAACCAATACATCTTTCGCGTATTGTGCATATATACAACAAAACTTGAAAACTCGATAATTGTTGATGATGATGAGATATCGTTTAACTTCTGTGAATTCAAATATCCGTTTCAAAATTTTGATTATTTCTAGTAAATATGCTAAATATCACGAATAAGGAATAGGTCTAGTACCATGACTAATACTAGTTTTGTCATTTCCACGTTGATAGTTTTATAATTATCATGCAAACATTCTTTGGATTGAACGTTGGAAAGAAAATGTTTAAACGTGAATTTCTCCAAAATTTGGTTTCACTTATAACTGTATTAAAGACGCTGAATTATTTTGCACTATTTTCGCAGTTCTCTGGCGAATTCTGGGAAGCAGTTATATTTAGCCTCCAAACGACAAGAGAATTTTGAGACGTTCGACTATATAGGATTGATTCGAAATTTGTCTTGAATCGGAAATCGTGATAGGGGAACAAATATTTTGGAGTCTTCGAAACCTGGAGAGGAATATAATAAGGTACGTGAACCTCTCATAAGAAAATAACTGAAGCATGTCTTTCTAGAACAAGCTAAATGATTTTGCTTGATAAAAGCCGGAGACTTCGAAGAAAGACTTCAAATGAACTTTGTTGTATACATGTAAGTTTTGAGATGATATTCAATAAAATGGCATAACTTGTTAAATACCAATATTTTGAAAATTTGTATATAGTTGTAATTGCCGGAATCAAATTCCATTATCCACAAGTCTTTTACAACCGTGAACGCAACCTGTTAAAGAGCAATCATCATCTGTTGCGAATCAGAGTCTTGGGATGAAAACCATTTGCGAATTACTAGAAATCGATAAACAATATGTGATTTGTGTATCACCTTGTTGTGTCGTCACGAAACCTGGATAATCCATACGAAACGCCTGTGGTAGCGGCATGCTTCATATGTACAAATTGAAAACAACGTCTATCGATAAATTAACGAATATACAAATTTTTCCTAAAGCTGGTCTTCACAGCTTGTTTACTTTGCATCAAAAGCGCCGCCGAAGCTGCCTGGCTCATGTAAATAGAAGCGGATTTGTCGTATTTTAAAAGCTGTAATTTATGAAGATTTGGAAACATGTTATCTACCATTTAGAATGCCGCAATTACGCTAGAAACTCGTTTGTGAAAGACAAGTTAAAGTTCATGGCATTGACCCCGCCAGTTGGGAAGAACTCGCTCTTGACCGCTCACTTTGGAGGCACTGTGTAAAGCGTCATATGAGACGTCGATTATGAAATAATCAAGCTCAAACAATTTACTGACAAAAGTGCTACTTGTTAGTGGTATAGATAAATGAATGCTACTTTTATGTGTACACGTTTTTTAAAACAAGAGAGAGCTGTTGATTTGAAGAACCAGCAGGGGAAATCAGGAATAAATGAATTCCTGAAGAACAAACCACCTTATTGATTAATTTATATCTGCGAGCCACGCTGATTATCATATACGCTTAGACGAAATTTAGATGGACTCAGGTCAAACTATCCAATGACTATTTT
>JACCGJ010015554.1:0-19460 GCA_013407085.1 Atriophallophorus winterbourni
GGAAACTCGAACGTTTCTCTCTTTGCTTTTCTGACCCACCACTCAATCTATCCTGCGGTTTGTACAAGCTCTCAGCTTTTTATACCGTAATAAACAATTGAACTGTTGAACTATTGAACCTGAAACATGGTTCAATTGTACAATGATAAAACAATCAAAATTCGTACAGAAAATACCACACTATACTTGACAGACATGTAATAAGGATCCTGATGGGTTTTCTCTCAAGCTGATAGAGTGGTCGCATTTTAGCAAAGCTTGATCACTCGTTCTTCGTTAATAAATATATTCAAGTTTGCGCGGTCTAATTGAGTCATTCCAGTGTGGCAGTTACGATGTCATATCTACCAAAATTTGATTGTAAATCAGCTAGAGTAAAGGGTAAGTGATTTGTCAGTTTTAAAATTAGTAAATTTAAAATCATTCGGTGATCTATATACTTGTGCGTTTTTTAATTATACCTTTTCATGTGAATTTTGAACTGGCGTGCCATCAATAGTCCACTATTGTTAGAAGTAAATGACTTTATTCGTGTACACGAAGTTTCTGCAATAATGTAGCTACATGCCTAAAAAGTTGACTAATAAAGTTTACATAAAAAGTTGAACGTTCGGGCAATTTTCTGTGGATGGCACGTGTAGACGTCAGAATCGTGTGCTGTTCGAGATTGGAACGTTTCCTGAAGGAAACGCGAGTGAATCCCGCGGTAATGCCTTCGAATCCTATTCTGACAATTTTTATCACTTTTCGTCACACTGTACAATACATCCTGTGGTTTTTTGAAGCTGTGCTTATTTTACCATTAATACACTATTGAACTATAACGTTTTTGACACTGTAAAGTAAATTGAAAAATTAAATAATTAAATTAAAATTAGAAAATGAAGGCTGGTACGACGAAATGGGTAGAAATTCAAAATAGTGTTTTACTTTACTTACTTTACTTTTGTGCGACTATCTCCTGCAGGATGAGTCGGTTTCAATGAAAAGTCTTGGGAATTTGGGTACAAAGCGCGTCCCCAGCACCACTCGGTAGAGAACAAAGCCGTTCGATATCTTAGAAGCCCAAACTTTACTGATCTTCTTTGTAGCGTGACGTTCAAGTTCAAGTTGCACAGGGCTGAAGGTGGCTAAAAGCCAATCACGCGCCCAGATTTCCTTCGACGGGATGCGGTTGTGCACGCGGCACTTCGATATTGAGTATACAGTTCGTAAGTTTCACGTTCTTGTTTCCGGATATCTGGAAAGTAACGTAGGGATTCTCTTCACCAACACGGTGAGAGGTCATCAATTCAGGAAACAATGCAATACTATGCGTGAACAATGTATGATTTATGAAATCACTAGCCTAGTCGAGACAAAGTGAAGCACACTCATAGACTGCATGCGGGCTAAGATGCTGTCAAGTTGCTCAGGCCTAGACAGATATGAGATAAAAATGTAACAATACGTTTTGTTTTTTTAAGTTTTTTATTAGTCAATGAGCGGAAATATGGTAGGCCATTTAGCGTCTAGTTCCCTTTTAAAGCTCAACACATTTGGGAAGTTTGCTATACAATCTGGGATCTTGTTCCAGAAGTTGATCACACGGTTGCTGAAAAAGTGCTCGCCTGCCAACAACCTGGGCCTTATCTTAAGAAGTTTCATAGAATTACCCCTTGTAGCGGCTTTAGGGGCAATTTTAAGGAGTTCAGTAATATTATCACCCGCAAGACCCATTGGAATCTCGAGGGCTTCTATTAGGTCGCCTCGCGGCCGCCGTCTTTTTAGTGAGAACAGATCGAGGTCATTGAGTCTTGCCTTATAGGTTTTACCTGTCTGACCCTCAACCATCCTAGTCGCAAGGCGCTGGACCCTTTCGAGAGATGCGATATCTTTTTTTAAGTACGGTGCCCAGGATTGAACGCAGTATTCCAAGTGAGGCCGCACGACTAATTTGTATAAGGGAATGAAGATTGAAGGTTTTCGGCATGACAACGCTAAGCACAGTCTGAACAATTCTCTGCGAGCCTTGCTTGCAGCTTCGGCATATTGAGTAGCCAACTTAAAATCTGTTATAGTAATACCGAGATCCTTCACTTTTTGAGCAGCATCTATTCTCATAGTTCCTTCGCCGATATCTAGTTGGGTTGTCGCTAAATCAGTCGTCAGAACGCAGCTCTTCCCCAAGTTTAGTGGCAAGTATTTGTCCACTCCATTACTTTTTCTAAATCAGAGATGAGCGTATCCCTACTGTCGGTTCCTAGGATCCTAACATTATCAGCAAACAGGAAGCAACGTGAACACAAGCAGATTGCCATGTCGTTTACAAAAATAAGAAAAAAGTACTGGACCAAGCACCGAGGCTTGAGGCACTCCACTGAGTATTACAGATTCCTCCGAGCACACCCCTGCAATTCTAACATGGTGCAATTAGTTAAGAAACTGCCTAACCATCGATGTGGTTCACCTCTGACGCCACACATCCTTAGTTTGTGCAGAAGGTACCTATGGTTCACTGAGTCAAAGGCTTTTTGAAAATCAAGATAGAATACTTCGACTGCTCACCCTTCATCGAGCCGTAATGTCACTTCATCAAGAAAGCTTAGAAGATTGGTTAGGCAGGACCTTCCTTTCCAGAATCCGTGCTGGGCATAGGATAGTAAGGAATTGGCTACAAAATGTTTACATATCTGGTGCCGAATGATTTTTTCCAAGCACTTGCAAAGAATGCTAGTCAGACTTACTGGACTATATTTGCGTACGCCCGAAATGGCCCCTTTTTGTATATGGCTATTACCGCCGCTCGTTTCCAATCATCCGGTAGTATACCCTGGAGTAAGGTAGCTGAAAAAAGATTGCTGATAGCAAGGCTGACTATATTCGCGAGCGGTTGAACAATAGCCGGATGTATACCGTTGGGGCCAGCCGACTTAGTTTTTGCCAGCTGCGACAGAACTGTGGTGACCATTTCCTAATTAACCTCCACAGAGCTAAATAAAGGTGCTCCGTACTCGTGAGTTTCTAAACGGTTACCTGAATCACGCCGGTGAACACTTCACAAGAATGAATGCAAAGCATCGGCATTTACCTGTGCAGTCAAAGCCGTGTTGCCATCATCCAGCACTAACGTACCTATTTCTTCTCTTAAAAATCGTTTGGACTGAACATAGCCGTAAATGGCTTTCAAGTTAATCTTTGCTTTTTTGGCAAGTCTTGATTCGAAGTCCCTTTTAGCTTTCCTTTACAGCGCAACAGCTGAATTTCTTGTCTGTATGTACTGCAGTCTAAATCTGTGAGTCCCAGAGAATTTTTAAGCCCTCCAGCTACGGTCACGCCATCTAATAGCCTTCCGAATAGACACGTTCCACCAGGGGTGGTTTCCTCGCGTTCTCACTGGTTGTTGAGGAGCAAAACTTTCCTGTAGTTGTATAAGTTGCCCTCTTATAATATTCCACCTGATTTCTACACTAGGTTCTAATTCGTCTGGTTCCCAACTTAGATTCATTGCTTGTGTTTGTAGTTGGACAATGTCCGTTCGACCAAAGTTGCGGTACATCTTCACTTGGTGACTAGGGTGCACTAAAGTCCAGTCAAGAAGAATTATGGCGTGGTCGCTCTTGCCTAGTGGTGAAAGGTATTTGATCCCATAAATATCTCTTTCATGAGACGATAGAACCAAATCTAAAGTGGACGGAGTGTGTCCTGATCTAAACCTTGTAGGTTTCCTGACATGCTGATAAAAGGCCCCGACATGAAACCATTCCAGATATTGCGACTCAGGTGACTCTGGTGAATAAATTTCGGTAAGCCAATCGATATCCGGGAGATTGAAGTCTCCAACAATTAGTAATGCGTTGCATTGCCCTTTTAGTAATTCTAATGTGTCCCTCAGTAATTGATCGTCTAATGGTGTAGCAGTCGGGCTTCTATAATCGCATGCAAGTGCCAGTCCTCCTAGCGAAAGTAAGAAATACCGATGTTAGTTTGATTGTGTGAGAAGCAATCTTTATCGATGTCTCACTGTGGGAAAGGTCTTCATTTATCATAATTGCCACACCCTCCAGTAGCACCAGTTTCCCTATCCTGTCGATAGATGGCGTACTTAGTTGATACAAATGACAGTACTTGATCATCTGATTTCAACCATGATTCGGAAATGGCAATTAATTCAACCTGGTTAAAACCTAGTGCAATTCTATCACGCTTTAAGTAGGTGTTTTAAACGCAAACATAATGATCCACTTGTGTTCTGAGTTACGCATCAAGGAAGATAGGAATAAAACGTCAAGCCTACCGAAAGTACACCTCAAAAGATCAAGTTTCCAAATCACTACAATGGCTGTACTGGTACATTAAGCTGACGAGCCTAGATCTTTCTGAATCACCACCCCAAGGCTAATCATGAATGATACAGCACAAGTTATGTGCGAGGTCGCCCTGCTTGTCATATCCACAGTGCATATGACGATGCACATTTTTGCCAATTAAATGATTCAGACCAAACGTTTTTTCAATCTCCTAAAGACTAATTTTTCATTAAAGTTGGAATCCAGTATACCGGATAAGATATTACAAGGCCATGGAGGACCTTCTCCGGAGCGCTCTTAGTAGTTTTTTTTGCGGGTGGCGTTGAGCTCCTTCAGGTTGGACGTGTTACAGACCTGGATTATTCGGATGATATTGCTTTATGTATGTATGATTGATAGTACAAGCCTGATCCAGGCAAATTACCATGCACTTGGGCTAATATACTGTCAGGTTGCCCAGTTTTTGAGGCGAATGTTACACAGTTCGCGCCAATGTTACGATGTGAGCGAATGACTACTCAGGTTTTTTCGCAACAGCTCATCTGCAACTCCAAGACCAGGCGCACGTCTTTGTAAGCAACGGCATTAGCTTTCAGACAGTCATTAACCGATGTTATACGTAGTTATACTTCCTGCATAACAGCAGGCCATTATGCCACGTTTTTTCTGAATTTTGAGCACTGCTATTTTACATGACAATGCTTAACACTACCTGTTTCACTATTCAATAGTTCCATTTTCATATGCGAACTTTTATTATTTCTGCAGGTTTATCGTTTCACCCTAAACGTCCTTGGATTTTGAGCAGTCTACATACCGGTTTGATCCAATTATGGGATTACCGAAGCTGTACATTGATCGATCGTTTCGAAGGTCACGAGGGTCCTGTTCGTGGTATTGACTTCCACATTAATCAACCCATTTTCGTTTCGGGTGGTGATGATTATAAAATCAAGGTTTGGAACTACAAACAGAAGAAGTCTCTGTTTACCCTTCTCGGACATCTGGATTACATCAGAACAACATTCTTCCATAAAGTATGTTCTGTATATTTGCGGTCGGAGTTTGAACTTCATTGTTCTAAGGATCGGTATGTTTAATTATGTGGATAATTAACGCAGGCAAACAAGTACGGGATCCAGGGAGCATACATAGAGTTGGAAATATTATTATATATTATTATATTTGCACAATCTGATACAGATATAGTGCCGTTCAACATAAACAATGAGATGTACAAAGCGAGAAGGGGGGTACAAAGCGTTGGAAATATACCGCTTGGATAGTCCATGACAATACTAGGCTTGCTAAAAATCCATAAGCAGGTATGCGCGCGGTACTACTGAATTTGATGAGCTACGCTTAACGAAGTTCAAACGCATTTAGCGTCTTGTAGAAGAATCACCCTTTCCACGTGAAAAGACATCTAGTTGTCAGGCCATACTTAGCGATCACGCAAAGGCTGCTAATTTTTAGCGCAAATTTTGTATTTTCATGTTATACGTTTGACATCTCCGATATAGAATGGCAGATTTCTCGTGTCAACGAAGTGTGTGTAACTTGTCAGGCCTAAACATTATATTTCTATCATTCCTCATATTCGAAAAAAACGAAACAACCCCACCACGAAGCACTGTTTTGATTTACAGTAGAAGCATTAGTAGTTACTGAATGGGGTCCAAGTAAAAAGGCAAGCAACATTCTACTACTCATACGAACTAAATTTTACAGCGTTGCTGTATGCACTTGCACTCTTTCATTTTCAAAACGATAGGACATAACGTTAAAATATAAAAAAGTTTGTCGCCATCTACTTTGGCACCACTAACTTCGGTTTTCAATCGCATCATGTATAGTGTCCAATATCCTATTAGGTGAATCTTTCGAGCCCTGCCAAGGCAATATAATGCTTTTTATTAAGCTTAGTGTAGGAGCAAGCTTCTGTATAACTGTGCCCCTGTCATTGACTGGCTGCTTCTTTTTGTATCCACCGGGCTACGTATACATTTACCTATTGAATTAAATGCTTTTGGTAAATCGCGATTGTAAAACCACCTCCACGAGTAGCCTCGTAGAGGGGCAATTGCATGTGGTTTTGATGGGCTGGACTATTTTTGCACATTTTCCGTCATCATTGTGATGGGCTCAAGCGATCAGGAGAATAGTGAGGCCTTCAATGAAGCCTTTATCAAACTTGGAACAAGAGTACAGGCTGAAAAACAAAGAAAAAGTGTATTGGGGTACAATGACGTGTACAAACCAACATACGACAATCATGTGAGTTGGCTAGATTTGGTTCACCTAACCACGAAAAGTGTTTGAGCGGAAGACAATTTTTAATCTTGATATTGCTGTTAGATTGTGTGTGTTTGCGACGAATCATGGTGATCCAAAGCAAAACTGCAGCGGGATTCAACGCTAAACGTTGAAACGTTCATGGCAAGCATTTATTGCTTAAATCCGCTATCTATCTGCCTTTTTACTACTTTACTAATGTTTGAATGTTTACTAAAATTAATCTTGCTGTTCATCTGATGAAGGAAAACCCTGAATTGGATAATGATGTATAAGTGTTGAGATTTAACTATAAATTCTCGTCATACTCGCCATTTTTAAGCTTATTAATGTCCGTGTCGGAATCACTAGTTTTGTTTAATACCACGCTTCCCTCCCATGTCTGAGAGTAGTCGAATAATGAAGCCTAACTTGTTCACCACCATAAGGTTGTTTTCGGAACGCTGACATTACTGAATTTACCATGTATTATTGCTTGTTCTAGCACATTACTTGGATGTCTTGTCGGCACTACCATCTATTTCGAAAGGCACGTCCGATTATTCCTACTGTTCGTAATCGCCGCTTGTAGCTTGTGTTTTCCCATTTTCACTAAAAAAATTTATTCGCACCATTTATTTACAGGAATATCCCTGGATTTTGAGCGCTTCTGACGATCAAACTGTACGAATTTGGAATTGGCAATCACGCACAGTCATATCCATACTCTCAGGGCACAGCCATTATGTAATGTGTGCTCAATTTCATCCGAAAGAAGATCTCATCATTTCCGCTTCACTCGATCAAACAGTACGCGTTTGGAATATATCTGAACTTCGAAAGAAGAACGTCGCTCCAAATAGTTTAACTGATCTCGAAGTTAGTGAAACGTCACTATCATTGCTTCAGTTGTCTTTTCCCTTACTTTTCGGTTATCTTGCATTTGCACTAAATTGATCCATACTTTCACATAATACCTTATATTTACCATGGCTTACAGTGCACGGATCTGCAATCGTGCAGTATTTCTGTGCTGTGCGGCTAACATTGTGCTCAATGGATTGGCCACCGGTAGTGTGTTGCATGCTGAAACACGTTGGAGTCTCACTGCTATTTCTATTTTCTTTCTATTTCTTTTGTCATATTTGTCTAGGCCTGGGCAACCTGACAGTATCTCAGCCTATGTGAAGTCTCTGACTGTGCGGCACTTTGCGTGGATTAGACTTGTGCTTTCACACCATATCACATGGTTTACAGTTACTCTGTAAATTTATTGGTCATTTCTTTGTTGATGCGCAAAGATTTTATTTTCTCCGCTGGTTTCCACGGTGGGGTCCGACACTAAAGCGTATATACTTTTCCATCGGTCTTTGGTACAACTTGTGCAACATAATCAGCTATGTATGGTATGGTATGAAAGCACAAGCCTGATCCAGGCAAAGTGCCGCACAGTTAGAGACTGCACGTGGGCTAAGATACTGTCAGGTTGCCCAGGCCTAGACAGATATGAGGGGGGAAATAGAAATGGTAGTGAGACTCCAGCGTGTACTCGCATGCAGCTCACTACCGTTGGCCAATCAACTTAGCACGATGTTGGCCACACAACACAGAAATGCTGCACGATTGCAGCAAGAAACCATTCTTCCATTTTCTTTTGTTCATACTTGTTGATCACGTTTTTTAAAACTGTAATTCTTCGCTAATTTCTCAGAACAATATCCGTCAAGTTGCTAGTGTAGCGAAATATTCCGGATATGGTTCTTCGAATTCTGGTCATACTGAGTTGTTTGGAGTTGGTGATGTCGTCGTGCGCCACATCGTTGAAGGCCATGAACGTGGAGTGAACTGGGCTACATTCCACCCGACTTTGCCTATCTTCGTTTCTGCTGCTGATGATCGTACGGTGAAACTTTGGCGGATGTCCGGTCAGTGTTATTTTTTTTTAATAATGCATAATTTTAAATGATATCCCTATCAAGCGATAAATTTTGGATGCTCTTACATTGTGACGTTGAGTTTTTTGCCTGCTTCTGTGTGCCCCCACGTGTACGTAACTTCATATGTTTGGAATTTGTGTCTGTTCATCTTAGTTGTTACTCATTTGGAATTTGTTATCCTCTGACAGCATTATACTAGTATTGATGTTTGTTTAAAGCCATATGGGATGTTTATTACTACGTTTTCAAGTCTTGTTTCGTGATTGCCTTACTAACGCTCCGATGCACAATTATTCTCACGTTATCTATAATAAACCAAGACACAGACTGGGTTTCAACATGATGCGGACAACTGGTAGCCTTGATCCGTACACATGATAGCCTCGATATTGCTGTATGGCTGTATGTATGCTGTATGCTGGCTCGACGCGGTATTCTGACATGCTTGAGGAGGGATTACCTGAGATAGACATAGATAAGTTCGATCGTAATCCGATGGAATTCTATAAATTCGTCAAAGCCTTTGAGGTCACCATCGAAGACTGCATTTCTAATGATAACCGTAAATTAATGTATTTATTACATTACTACAGCGGTTCTGCGAATGGCGCTATTGAACATTGTGTTTACCTCCCGGATAGTGAAGGATATTGTCAAGCCCGACGCATCCTTAAGACGGAGTTCGGTCGCCCACTTTTGATTGTATTTGACAATCAATGAAACGTCCCAAGCTGAGTGACGCGCAAAATCTCCAGGTATATCAGAACCCAACGCGGATTAGTCTATAAAAGTGGTACTGTATTGAGGCAATCAAAATATAGTAAAAACATACCTCAAATATTGGGGTCAACCGGCTAAAAATCCGGGTCAATGTCAAAACAATATCGAGTACGTACCAAGTTGCGTACACGAGTCAAAAGCAAAGTTAAGTTTAAATGTCCGAATGTCCTACGCAATGGAGATTACGACAAATTGTGCACAACAAATCAAGGTCAAAATAAGCAAAGGGTTCATAAAACAATAGGATTATGACAGGTCAGAATAACAGTGTGGAAGACGATATTGACGGAACAGAAAGAAGCAACACCGCCCCCTCAAAGCCAGCATGGCTTTCGTTCCATGCAGACTTTCTGTTCCTTTCATCCATCGTCAGATCTGCATACTTGTCAGTCAAAGGTATTTTGTCATTAACGAGATTTTGCACCGATGCACACACACGGGAACTCGAATCAGCATAAATACTGATCACGTCGACTGGTGACACTTCATAGTTCGATGTAGCACCATAACAAGGTTTCAGACTGTTCCGCAGATCACGTGAAACGGACATATCAGCAGCTCGGCCAGGTCCCCCGTTAAATCCGAAATCAAATACAAGTTTCATGGGAATATCCAGATGTGTCTTCAACAGACCTTCTGATCGCGTCGTCACATCAGTCTCAGTAAAATCAGTGGTCAAATTATCACGATTATCACAAGGCGAACTAAAACAAGCAGGACGTCCACAACGTTGTGACAAAGGCTGAATCGCGAGAAAGTCATCTACATCTGCAACGGGTGCTTTTCGATCAAACTCATCAACCGAAATTTCTAGTTCACCAGAGCTATTGCAGTCAAACCTTTGGATATTTCGGATTGGACGACACGTCAATGTGGTCATGGTGCAGTGGTCATCTGCTTCGCTCGGGGGACAGAAGTCGCAGTTTCGACCCTGGGCGGCGATAATATTTACTTCATATATTTCGTCATCGGTGTGAAGACTCATCATTTTTTCTAAATGGCGTTTTCTAATTTCTATCTCTTATCTCGATTTCAATTTCTTTGAGAGCAATTTCCTTCTCTAATCTTCTCCGATCTCTTGATTTTCTTCTTTCCATTTCGTTGAGTCCTGCTTCTGCTGGTTCAGCGAAACGGTACCTGAATGGGTGCAAAGATTGAGTAAAGGAACTGTGGGGAGAGTCAACATCCAACACATCAGAGAATTCGTTCTGGAGCGACTTGCTGAAAGCTTCCTTGAACATTCCAGCTGCTATACGATTGTTTGCCGAATGCGTTCGAAATGTCGAATCAAAATTCACCAAGACGGATGAACAATCCGAATTAACTGAGCACTAATGAGTACTGTCAAATTGAATACTTTTGATTGTATTTGACAATCACTGAAACGTCCCAAATTGAGTGACGCGCAAAATCCCCAGGTATATCATAACCCAACGCGAATTTGTCTATAAAAGCGGTACTCTATTGAGGCAATCAAAATATAGTAAAAACATACCTCAAATATTGGGGTCAACCGGGTAAAAATCCGGGTCAATGTCAAAAACAATATCGAGCGCGTATCACGTTACGCACACGAGTCCAAACGGGAAATGGCGCAGATAAAATGGAGTCAAATTATTCAAAGAGATAAAGTAAAACAAAATGCAGTTGATGGGAAAGTATTTGGATTTCAAAATTCACATGTAATATTATAAATAGTTGTTGGAATGTGAAAGGATCCAACACCGCCCCCCAAAGCCACCTTGGCTTTCTAGCTATTATCACCTTCCGAAAACCATACTCGGCGTATATCTCGTTTAAGCTTCTCATCTGCAGTGCGTTGCAATACTTCACGCACATGTCCGCCTGTGTCCGATATGATAGCCCTTTTCCACGAACCGCGCGATCAAACATGATCCCTACCTTTCTGAATTTCCGGGGATTCAAAACTGGATGAGGAATGCAACAAATAATTTCATCAGTTGTGGGCATGAGTTTTGTTACGTATCCTTCACTGAGGTAATCTTGCAATATTTCATCATATTTTACCAACAACGAATTATCTCTGAGCAAGTGACCCTTTAAATATTGAAGTCTCTTCTCGGCCATTATATGTTTACGAGATCCATGAATGGTATCAAATTTCCATGGAGCAGGTACCTCGCAATGTGCGTTCTTTAAGCATGTGTCACGCTGGGCTTTCGATATTATATGTTTATCTTGCACTGACACAGTCAGCGCACAATTTTCCCGATTATAGGAAAATTCACTGTCAAACAATGTTTTGTCCTGAGCAATATCCCTTTGTGTGTTGAGACAATTCATCGTAGCTTCACACATTGCTGTCGAATTTGGACCAATAATAGTCCATCACAATGGCGCCAAGTGTGCAAATGGTTGTTTTGGTCTGCCAAGCCTCTTTCCAACACCCAGTGAAATTCCGGGACGTTTACTCCCAATAAAATCCGAACTCTTTCATCCGGGATACGGATTAGCTTGAGATCAGATAGGTGATTCAAATGTTTCAATAATGACTGCTCAGGAAAAGTCACCTCTTTCACTGGGAGAGAATTGATCACGTAAGCCTGGTTGATATCTACCTTGGCACCATCATGCAGTGACTGGATTCCAGAGGACGTGACAGTAGTTTTTGTCTACGTGTGCCATGCACTGAAGTGACATCAATGTAGGCTTCTTCACCTGACAGTCCCAGTTCTTCGGCTAAATCAGCTGTCACCAATGTTGCGTCAGAGCCATTATCCAAAGGTCGTTTGTAAGCACTACCCCATTCGGACCCTTTACTCTTACTGCAATGATGGACAGGAAACTGCCACAGCTTCGAGTACGTGTCGATTTAATCATTATTTCAGACTCGCCTTTGACAGTGCGATGTAAGAGCCTGTGATGTTTTCCGTTGCATCCATCCTTTCCACATCTAGAAGGTACTTTGCAATCAGCTACCCTGTGATTCGGTTGAAGGCAGTTAAAGCAAAGTCTGGAATTTTTAATTTGAACCACCTTTTCAGTGTGAGGTAACCTATCAAACAGTGCATTCTTGTAATGTATGTGTCATGGAGTACTCTGGGCATCGATATGACTCAGTCGTTGAAGTAATATTCACGCGAACCTTCCTAGTATTCATATTCATCGGTGAACTAGCATTCAATTCACGACCACTTGCTAAAGTACCGAAACAACTGGTAACTATTGAGACTTGTCTGTCCAAAAAACTGACTAAGTTACCGAACGTCGGCTCATCGTCATATCGAATTATTTCATCCACGCGCTCAGCCCACTTGTAACGCAAATGTTTAGGTAAACGCTCAACAATTAGCTTCAAATTTGTCATGTTGTTCAGCTCACCTAAACGATCCAACTGCCCAAGTGCGAGATCGCAGTTCCGCATTCTGCGTGTCAGGTTTCGAAGCGAACCAATGTCATTCTGATTAATGATGTCGCCATTGAGAATCTCTTTCAAAAATAACTGGACGATATGTGAGGGGACCGAATTCCGTCTTAAGGATGCGTCGGGCTTGACAATATCCTTCACTATCCGGGAGGTAATGTAATAAATACATTAATTTGCGGTTATCATTAGAAATGCGGTCTTCGATGTTCATCTCAAAGGCTTTGACGAATTTGCAAAATTCTATCGGATTACCATCGAACTTATCTATGTCTATCTTAGGTAATCCATCTCCACGCATGTCAGAATACCGCATCGAACCAGATGCGTTCATGGGCATCTCACGTAACGCTGCGTTACTCAAACCAGGACATTCGTTCCCGGATTTAGATGAGTGCAATGGACTGGGAGTATGTTTACGCATTAGGATCGGGTCGATTTCATTATCGCCTTTGATATCATCGGGTGAATCGAAATCGTGCATCATGTTTAGCTTCGCCTCTAGGGTGCATCTACGAATATCCAGCTCCTTCAATTGAATGCTATTTCTTCCTCGTATATTTCTTTAACCAGTTTTCGATGGCGTTCCTTATGACAATCAAACACTGTAGATTCAACACCTTTAACATCACCTAAGCTAGGAGGACGGTGCTGGTCAGGTAAAGTTAAAATGGCGGAATTTGAAGGCAAATTATTACAAACATCGTTCAAGGAAGGTATACGTACGGGAGTATGCACAGATTTATCAGGAGAATTATTAAGAATAGTAGAAAGTTCATAAACGGGATCGGGGTTTAATTTAACATCATCCAAGTAGCTTGCCACTAAAACAAAATGCAGTTGGAAACAAGGAAGATGGAAAAATGTTTGGATTTCAAAATTCACATGAAATATTACAAATAGATGCTGGAGGGTGAAAGGATCCAACACCCACACGATATCGTCCACTCATTCTTGAAAGAGATTCTCAATGGAGACATCTTTAACCAGAATGATGCTGGTTCGCTTCAAAAACTCACGCAGAATGCGCAACTGCGAGCTCGCACTTGGACAGTGGTATCGTTTAGGCGAACTGAACAATATGACAAATTTGAAGTTAATTGTTGAGCGTTTATCTAAACATTTGCGTTACAAGTGGGCTGAGCACGTGTACGAAATTATTCGATATGGCTGGAGCCGACTTTCGATGACTTAGTCGGTTTTTTGGAGAGACAAGTCTCAATAGCTATCAGTTGTTTCGGTGCTTCAGCAAGTGGACGTGAATTGAAAGCTAGTTCACCGATGCATTTAAATACTAGGAAGGTTGGGATGAATATTAGCTCAACAACTGTGTCATCACGATGCCAAGAGTTCTCTATGACCCATGCATTACAAGACTGTACTGTGTTTGATAGCTTACCTCACTCTGAAAATCTTGTTCGACTTTAAAATTCTAAATTCTGCTTTAACTGCCTCCAACCAAATCACAGGGTAGCTGTTTGCAGAGTAGCTACTACATGTGGGAAAGATGGATGCAACGGCAAACCTCCATAGTCAAAGGTGAGTCTGAAATGATGGTTAATTGGAAGCTGTGGCAGTTTTTTGTCCATCAGTGCAGTGTGGGTCCAAATGGGGTAGTGCTTATGAACGCTGTTTTGGATAATGGCTCAGACGCAACTTTGGTGACAGCTGATTTAGCCGAAGAACTGTGGTTGTCAGATAGAAAAGCCTATATTGATGCCACTTCTTTGCATGGTACACGCTAACGAAAAACTGCTGTCACGTCCTTTGTAATTCAGTCGCTACATGATGGTACCAAGGTAGATATCGACCAGGCTTACGTGATGGATTCTCCCAGTGAATGATGTGAATATTCCTGAGCAGTCGTTATTGACACAATTGAGTCACCTATCTCATCCCAAATTAATTCGTATCCCAGATGAAAGAGTTCGGATTTTATTGGGAGTTAACTTCTCAGAAGTTGACTTGGTATTGGAGCAGAGGCTTGGCACACCAAAACAGCCATTTGCACACTTGACGCCATTGGGATGGACGATTATTGGTCCAAATTCGACAGCAATGTTTGAAGCTACGATGAATTGTCTCAGCACACACAGGGATATTGCTGAGGACAAAACATTGTTTGACAGTGAATTTTCCTATAATCGGGATAATTGTGCGCTGAATGTGTCAGTACAAGATAAACATATAATATCGCAAGCCGAGCGTGACACACGCTTAAGGAACGCACATTACTAGGTACCTGTTCCATGGAATTTTGATACCAGTAATGAACCGCGTAAACGTATAATGGCCGTGAAGAGACTTCAATATTTAAAGGGTCGCTTACTTACTTTACTTTATTTTTGTGCGGCTGGCTCCACGGGTGGATTAGCCTGCTTCATTGATGTCTCGGATTGCACCAGCCCACGCACGTCGATCGAAGGCGAGATCGTTGCAGATCGTGATCCAGTCTCGTTCCCACCTGCGAACTCCGTAGACGGTACGCAGACCCAGGGTGTCTGCATCCTCTTTCACAGTTAACAGCCAGGTTTTCACTTGAACACCTTGCCGCCGACGCCAGGTGCGAACGGTTTTTGGGTCGAGGACGAGTTTGGTTTTTTTGTGTTTGTCTTTCGGAGGAAGTGGCCAAACCATTGCAGCCTTCGCCGTTGTATGTGAGCGGAAAGTCGAGATAGTCCGCTGCAACGCTCTCGTACGGCTGCGTTAGATACTCGTTCAGTATATCGGATGCCCAAGATTACCCTGAGGCACCAATGGTCGAACACTTCTAATGTGCGTATATCCTGTGACCTTAAAGGCCATGTCTCGCATCCGTAAAGCAGTACAGGCGGATCGCTGCTTGATAAACACGCGTCTTAGTTTTTAGGCTGATCCCGGCTTGCGCCAAAGGATGCCATTTAACTGCAAAACGCATTACGAGCACGATCGACCCTTAACTTCACTTCATCTTTCGCCTGACCATTGGACAATATACTTGAGCCGAGCTCAGAGATAGTTCATCTTTGGCAAAATATGATGAAATAGTGCAAGATTACCTCAGTGAAGGATACGTAACAAGACTCTTGCCCACAACTGATGAAATTATTTGTTGCATTCCTCATCTAGTTTTGAATCTCCGGAAACCCGGAAAAGTGAGGATCGTGTTTCAGTGTGCAGCAAGCCGGGTGCAAAATAGTCCCAAGGTGGCACTTATTCATTTTTAATGATTGTATATATATATCAATATAATATATCTATATCAGATATATATATATATACGTTTCTTTTTAGGTTAAATCTGTATTTGTCTGAAGTTTCATGTGCACACAAGTTACAAGATTTTAAGAATCGAATATGCACGCCAACGGTATCCTCATGCTCTCGGTTTGAAACTGCGCTGCTTCCAGCAAGAAACCTGTTTTTCGATTCTTTATGAATCTCTAGTTAGACAGTTTTCAAGCTTAATTCGCTCTTCCGGGCGTTGAGTGGTTATAAACAGCTGTCAGAAAACAGCATCTTACCCTGTCTAGTCGGTTATATGTTACCTGAAACGTTTTTCGCTTAGCTAATTGTCGATCGACACATAACCTGCAAGCTGGGTATGAAAAGCAATGAATGCACCTTCTCATAACAATTTCGTCGTCAATGCTTATCTAGTGGTCGCATTTTTCTCTAGGCCGTGTCACCAGCGTTTTTGAGCACCTACCGATTGTTTGTCACACTATGGGTTTTTTCTTTGTCGCATAACGCACGTTCAATATCAACCAATGGCAGTATAATTCACTAGATAGTTTTGCCGAATTGGCGTTAGAGAGATGTGGTCATTCGTGTTGAATGTTTAATTTAATTCTGAATGGAACATTTGATTATTACAGAGAATATCCTTTTCCGTATTTCACATCGAGGCTCTACACTCCTTACCTAGAAGAAATCAAAGGGAATCTTATCGGTGTTAATCGCCGTTACTACGCTGCGTATCGAACACTTAGAATCACTATCACGGGATATATTTTAAACTAGGTGTTAATGTTAATCGTTTGGGAACGGATATCCTTCGCTCTTATCAAATATTTTGTACACAGCTTTGGGAATTTTTAGTCTAATTTCTAATTTTGATTTGTAATACAAAATGCTCAGTAGTTTGGTACAAAACATTTTCTTAGTTGAATTTACTGTTGGTTCATTGTTAGTGATCATTATTCTTTTGAACAACAGTTCTATTTTTCGTCTGTGTGCCTACACAAATTTTTCTACTAGATCCTGGCATATATAACCGAAAGACGCTAAGGCTTATGATATTGAAGTTTTACTTTGTTTTTCAGTCTTGTTCTATTCTTCCTCGTTTATTTTTCATCCAGAAACCAAAGCATGGGAAATTGATACCTTGCGCGGACATTTTAACAATGTGAGCTCAGTGTTGTTCCATCCTCGTCAAGACCTAGTGATATCGGACTCAGAAGACAAATTTATTCGGGTTTGGGATTTAGCCAAGCGCAAATGCGTTACCACGATTCGCCGTGATTCCGATCGCTTCTGGACCATCAGTGCTCATCCACAACTCAACATATTTGCAGCTGGTCACGACACGGGTTTCATCGTATTCAAACTTGATCGCGAACGTCCCGCATTCACAGTGCATAAAAACTATCTATTTTATGTCCAGCCGCCTTACCTGCGCCGTTTAGATTTCACGGTTGCGAAGGATATTCCACTTATACAGCTGCGCGAGTAAGTCATTGTCATTGGCCATGTGTTGATTAGTTGTGTTAATTTTGTATAAAATTTGATTACACTATAATGCCACGAATAGAAATCAATAAAGTTTAACAGAGTACATATCTTGTGCCGGTAAATGACCAACTGTGTGGCATTTCCTTTGATCACGTTTCACAGGACCATAGGTAAAATTACTAAAAGAATTTCAGCGTCGATAGTGTCGCCAGTTCTCAGTTGTATTATCTGGTTTTCCTTAAACCCGTAAATTTCATAATTATGTTCGATTTTAAGTGTTCATGTTGAACATAGTCGAGTGTAAGCACTGAAAAATATTCACTAAATACCCATGATCTGTTGGACTACTAGTTGTTTCTCTTCTTCACATTCATGTCTTTTAGCTTGAAGTTCAATACTTTAAACTAGAGTGTTGTTTGTGTCAATACTCATAATGTTCAGTCTGTGGAAACGCAACAATTTGTTTTCTATGCTTCATCATGTACAGCATTAAACTGGTAGTAGGTACCGAATGTACTGATGTGCAATCGTGCAGTATTTCTGTGCTGTGCGGCTAACATCGTGCTAAATTGATTGGCCAACGGTAGTGAGCTGCATGCTGAAACACGCTGGAGTCTCACTACCATTTCTATTTTTATTTACCCCCTCATATCTGTCTAGGCCTGGGCAACCTGACAGTATCTTAGCCCACATGCAGTCTCTGACTGTGCGGTACTTTGCCTGGATCAGGCTTGTGCTTTCGTTCATTCATTCACCGAATGTACAACTGCCATACAACCATGACTGGATAAAATCCTACCAATGGGGAAGGGTTGCACTTAAGAAATTCGGTAAAAGCAAGACCACAGACGCACTGATAATAAAACATGCCTGCGATCAGGTTTCAAGAATTATTAGTGCAATAATACGATAATATTCTTACGACTTTCCTATACAACCTTGTGAATCTCTAATAATACCAATTCATGAAAGATGAACACAACGATTGCAGTGGTTATCGCCGGAAATCACTTATCCCAGTGTTAGCTAAATATTGGTGGCCATCTTTTTTTTTAACAAACTGACTCCAATTCTCGAGGATACTTACCACGAAAGGCAAGCTGATTTTCGGCCAGGGGTATTTTTGCAGGCCAGATCTGAGTTCTTTGCCAGTTACAAGAACACCGACATCTGTAGCGGCGATCAACCATGGTGATGTTTCTGGATATCCGAGCCGCCTTTGATTCGACTGACATGTCCGCCTTACGTAACTGCTTAGTTCGCAATCGAATCTGATCGTTGTACGTAGCCATCTCGAAGATCTTACAAATTCACTCAATAGAGAGGGTCAGGGCAGAAGCCAGCTTTTCACTGCCATTCAACACCACTACGGTGTAAGACAAGGCTGTCCAATCTCTCTTCTTGTTCAACTTTCCCATCGATGTTCTCCGCAGCGCTCTTAGTAGTTACTTATGTGTGTCATTGAACTCCTTTAAGTTGGACGTTTTACGGACCTGGATTATTCTGATGATATTACTTTACAGGGTAAAGACCCTATATTTATACAATATGCTTTGTATATAATTGTGGGTTATATTTTTCAAGTGGTACGTGTATAGTGTTGCTTCAAGGTGGGTTAGAGTAACTGCCATATTTTGCTATACATGATCGTGTTCTCGATTATACTGAGTAGTTCAGCTACTTAGGAAGATTGATGGTTGCTGGAGTTGGGGTAGAAAAAAAATTCACATCTGAATTCATCAGGATCATCACATGAGCACAAGTTCTGGACCAGAACCGAAGTGCCAGCAAATAGCAGGGAGGCAGATAAGCAAGCGCGTGGAAATGGGAAGGCAGGCAAGCGATACGCAAAAAGCAAAGTGCACAAGAGCACTTGTTTTTCTAGTTTCACTGCATGTGGATTTTTATTTGTTTTTTGTTTCGTTTTTGTTTTTTTTGTTTTTTTAATTGTAAAATATACCGGATAAAAAATTATGACACACATCAAGAAAATACAACTGGTGCCACTGACTTCGGTTTGCAGCCATTTCTCGTAAGGTTTCTAGCCAACTATTAGGTGGAACTTTTGGACCCCACCCAGGC
>JACCGJ010015556.1:0-12201 GCA_013407085.1 Atriophallophorus winterbourni
CAAATCTGGATTTGAAGTACCTTTTAGCTTTCCTTTGCAGCGCAACAGCCGATTTTGTGGTCTGTATGTAGTGCAGTCTAGATCTGTGAGTTCCAGAGAATTCGTAAGCCTTCCAGCTACGGTCACGACATAAATAGCCTTGCAAATAGACGCGCTCCACCAGGGGGATTTTCCTCGAGTTCTCACTGGTTTTAGAGGAGCAAAACTTTCCTGTAGTTGTAAAAGGTGCACTATTATAATATTCCACCTGATTTCTACACTAGGTTCTAATTCGTCTGGTTCCCAACTTAGATTCATTGGTTTAGTTTGTAGTTGGACGATATCCATTCGACCAAAGTTGCGAGACATCTTCACTGGGTGACTATGATGCACTGCTCTCCAGTCAAAAAGAATTACATCGTGGTCGCTCTTGCGCAGTGAAGAAACGTATTTGATTCCATAAATATCTCTTTCATGAGACGATAGAACCAAATCCAATGTGGACGGAGTATGTCCTGACCTAAACCTTGTAGGTTCCCTGACATGTTATTAAAATGCCCCGACATGAAACCACTCCAGATATTGCGACTCAGCTGACTCTGGTGAAGAAATTTCAGTACGCCAATCAATGCTTCGGGAGATTGAAGTCTCCAACAATTAGTAATGCGTTGTACGGTATCAGAATCAGTATCAGTATCACAGGGCGATAGTCGACCAAGTCGAAACAAGTGCGCAGATTCTTTCAAAGGTCGGCTTTAAAACACCCTCCACAAACAGGATTGAATCGTAGGGAGCATATGCGTGTGTACCTGTGAAAGGAAGATGGGAGAGGTATTATTAACGAAAGGTATCAGTATCAGTATCAGAGGGCGATAGTCGACCAAGTCGAAAAGGGTGCCCAGATTCTTTCGGTGGTGTGCTTAAAAGCACCCGCCACTACCAGGATTGATTCGTAGGAAGCACAGGCGTGTGTACATGTGCATGGAAGATGAGAGAGGTCTCATCACCAAAAGGTGACAGAGTTATTGCATGTTGCGTGTCTAATCGAATGGAAAGACGATAGACATCAGTTTATTTCAACGAAAAAGAAAAAAATGGAAAGGAAACGCTTTTTGTGTTTCAACAAGATTTTCCAAATATTTTTGTTGTTGTTGACAATAAATAAGGTTGGATTTATTCTTAAGGGTAATGCTCCAGAAAGAGCACCTGCCACCGTTCATCCATCCCATGTTCTAACGCATTTACTGAGGTTGCCGAGATTAGATCTGTGCGTTTACCACACGGATGCTAAAGAAGTGCCTTCTGGATTCAAACCTGGTGTGCTGTTTACTTAGCGTAAGACTGAGCCATCGTGTACCAACCTAAGGAGAGAACCGAAAGAAGTCATCGAATTCGAGACAACTTAATCCATTGGCAACCTTAAATTTCTCTATTAGATCCCCTTATGTGCCTCCTCCTAAGCGAGAAAAAACCTAATGCTAATAGACGATTTTCATAGTTGATGTTTGCTAATCCCTCACTCATGCGAGTTGTCAGCTTCTGTACCTTTTCTAGCTGCACGATATCCCTCTGTTAATACGGCTTCCAAGCCTGGATACACTATTCTCAATTTGGCCTTACTATTGCTTTGTACAGAGGCAACAGTACCTTAGCTTTTCTGCAAGTGAGCGCTGAGCGTAGTCAAAAGAATTCCTTCCATACCCTTTGAGCTGCAGCAGCACATTGGTCAACCCACTTAATGTTTGCGGAAACTATGAATCCTAAGTCCTTAGTAGAATTTACCGTACGGAACTCAGTGTGGGCTACGTATAGATAATCATGTTGCCTGCCAGTGTAGAGAGCAAGTGACGCTTATCTACGTTAAGGGGTATGTCCCATTTCACCGCCCATGTCGTCAAGTCTTCTAGGTCACTTATCAGATCGGATTAATCCGGCATACCGACAATTTTTACGTCGGTAGCAAACATATAACAATGTAAGCGCAGTTGGTTTGCTAGATCATCAATGAAGATGAGCCACAGCAACAGCTCCATGACTGAACCATGGGGAACCCCACTCGTTATATGCGCACATGCGGAGTATAAATCATCTACCCTGACAGTAAAGGAACGGTCGCTAAGGATTACCCGAATCTAGCCCAGTAGGTTTCCTGATATTCCTATGGCTGAGAGTTTTAGAAGCAAGTGCCTGTGGTTGACTGAATCAAAAGCCTTACTAAAGTCGAGGAAGTAGACTTCTACATCTATACCATCATTCGTTCTCTTAGTGACCTCGTTCAGAATGTCCAACAAGTTAGTCAGACATGAACTACCTTTTAGGAAGCCGTGTTGTACGGCATTTAAAAGAGAGTGTTAGGTATGCACAAATTTTGTCGCGGATCAACCTTTCCATAGCCTTACATAGTACACTAGTAAGGCTAACCGAGAGGTAATTTTTGACTGACGAAGAAGCTCCTTCCTTATGGATAGGCACTAGAACGGCTGTTCTCTAGTCCAAAGGACGGGTACCCTGACTGAGGGATGATGTGAAAATTTTGTGATCGGCGCAGCTAATATAAGAGCTAGCAGTCTGATCATTCGTGGAAGTATACTATCGTGTTCTACCGACTTGTTGTATGCTAGGCTGGCCAATGTAGTCTCATAGGCGATATTATTACTGCGTTGTATATCCAATCTAACGAAAAAACGATGAGCAGCAGTTAATATTGACGAGAATGAAAAATAGGATAAAAACGCTTTCAGTGTGTTTCAAAAAGATTTTCACAATATTTTTGCTTTTTTGACAGTAAATAAGGAGGGAATTAATCGTAATAGTAATGCTCCAGTAAGGGCACCTTTCGACGTTCCTTCAGCACAAGTTTGAACGCATTTACTGAAGCTGCCAATACTTGTAGTGGGTAGTAAGTTCAACGCGTCCACTACACGGATGCTGAGGAAAGGCATTCTGGATTGCAGCATGTTGTGTTGTTTGGTTAGCTTGAGAAATTTCCTTCATGTACTAACAAGTGGAGAGAACCAGATGTAGTCATCGAATTCTATACAGCTCAATCTTTGATAACTTTGAAGTTATATATGAGATCCTCCCTAAGCTGCCTCCTGCTAATCGAGAAATGTCCTAAAGGCAATAGACGATTTTCATAGTTGGTGCATGCCAACCCCTCGATCATGCGAGTTGCGGGCTTTTGCACCTTTCTTAGCCGCACTTCATCCTTCTGTTAATGCGACCTCCAGGCCTAAATAAAGTACGGCTTTACTATTTACTTGTTGAGGGGTAACCGCACCTCAGTTTTTCTGTATGTGAAAGCTGAACGTAGTTTAAAAGGTTTTCTCCTGGTTCTTCAAGCCGCAGCAGCACATTAGTCAGACAACTTGAAGTTTGCGGGAACTATGATTCATAAGTGGTTGATAGATTTCAATAGACAATCATGTTGTCTGCCAGTGTAGAGAGCACGTGATTCTTCTCTAGATTGAGGGGTAGGTCCCACTTAACCGCCCATGTCTTCACATCATTTTATTCCACATCATTTATCAGATCGGATTAATGCGACCTACCGACAATTTTTACGTTGTCAGCAACCATATATCAAGGTTAGCACAGTTGGTTAGCTAGATCATCAATGAAGATGCGCAATATTAACGGCTCCAAGATTGAGCCCTGGGGAACTCTACTCGTTATATGCGCACATGCGGAGTTTGAGAGTTTGAGAAGCAAAAGCATGTGGTTGACTGAAAAGCCTTACTGGAGTGGGAATAAAAGACATCTACCGCCATACCATCATAATGACTCAGAAAGTTTTATTGTAGACAAAGCATTACGTTTGATGGTAACCATAGGATGACGAGGTATATGGAGTAAAAATATAAAATCTCTCAAAAATCAAGAGTGGCAGTCACGTACCACATGGTTCGTCATATATTCATCGAGTTTAGTTTAGTTTACATCACCGGATGTAGCGTTACAGGTCGACAGTTTTCTGTGTCTGAACGGCTACCGCCTTTATAAATAGGAGTTTTCATTCTGCTTTTCCAATAGGATTGCATTTCTTCTTCTTTCAGGCTAAGATTAATTAAGCCCGTTAGAGGAGCAGTCAAAGCAATGAGACACCTGGGAAGTAGGGCGTTGGTAGTTTTGTCTGCGCCAGAGGACATCTTTTCTTTTAATTGACAAAGTTTCCACTAAACCATTCATTTAATGACAGTCATTTCACTTCATAATTAAAACATGATATAGGATACAAAGCTTAGGATTGAAGACAAGTGAGTTAGAGTTTGCTAAAGCATTGGCGGTATCTTGGACAGAGTTAGTCAACTTATTAGGGGATTGTACAGAGAATACGACTGGTTTGATTCTTCATCGCTCATTTACTACCTTACAGAGAAGCTTGGGATTTTCTTCATTCTCTTAAACAAGTTACATTGGAACTGCATGCGATCTTCTCTTACAAGAACCGTGACGTGATTCGTATTTTACATAAACGCTTTCAAAATTCTTATGAGTTACCAAAGACTCTCTCTTGAAAGCTAACGTTTTATTTGTTCTAATCCGGATAACAAACTAGTATTTGTGGTAACATTTGTGTGGTTTAACACTCGAGGTTTTTTGAATCTTCGAATTCAAATAATTAAGAAATGTATTGTATTATAAAGCAGAATCCATGCTATCAAACTCTTGAGTGTATGCATCCTGAAGACTGATATATAAGGGTTGAAATTTTATTTTCCTTGAGACTTTTGTTCGTTCAATTAATCTTACCGCACTACATACATAATCATATATAAGCACCACATGGTCACTCTTTCCTTGTGGTGCCAGCCACTGAATATCCTATATCGCGTTTGCTTCAGGCGTTATGACAAGGTCAAGGGTTGAAGGTTGGGTGGTCAACGTGATTATGCATTGAAGCAATTTGAATAACTTCCTTGCATTTATGTTCAAAGGAATGCAGGGTGTGTTTACTTCTTAAAAACTGATGCAGCAGGTTAAAATCGACCATGATCAGCAATTGAGTAGTCAGGCAGCTTGTGATGTTTTGCGAAGATCCAATCAGTTTATCATTAAATGAGCTTTCGGATGGTGGCGAGCGGTATATGATGCCGATCGTACATTCGTTTTCATTAATTAGGTTTACTGAACACCACATTGTATGAGGAAGGCGGAGGTCATATTGATGAATTACGTTTCACTGCACAAAACGCTCATGAAATTAGACTACAACTCCACCGCCGGAACTCAGGAGATCCGACGACGTAGTGACAATTTTGTAATCTCGATCTTAGAATCAGTAATGTAGGGCTGGAACCAAGTCTCGGTGCTTGACTATCGCAACACCGAAACACATTGTGTCGCACTTACAAAAAGCATTGATTGAGACATATCAAAAGTCGAAATTTTTCATGAACGATGCACAAGCGACTTTTGCTTTAGGCTTCGTAGTCGTACGAAAAATGGATTAGGCACCGGAACTCTGATTTGGTTTAACGCAGCAATACCAGAACTGATGCTTACTGGAATCAAATTTGCAGAATTCGAAACGAAGTTAACGCTCTCATCAAGGAAGTCGAGCAAACTTACCATTGCTTTCTATCGTTTAAAATCGAAGGAAATCCTAAATTGCTATATCGCATTAACAATTCTCGATCAAGCGTGAAACCAAGGGTGTTCCCTGTGCTGACTGATGTGGGATTAACTGTCTTAGCAAAAATGCTGATGCGCAAGCTCAATTTTATGCAAAGTATTTAGACGGTTAACGATCAGATCGACTGAAGAATTTGCGACATTAACCGTGACACAAAAGCTAACTGATATTGAGATCGATTAAGCGGTTATACAATAACATTTGTGTCGAATAAACCCTCGAAAGTCCCCCTGCGTGGTCGGAATTATGCCATCCGTACTGAAGAACATCACCCTCCGACACAACCCAAGCGCAGGAAGCGCCGCAAAGTTCGAAAACGAGAATTGCGAACTTGTAATGCTTCGTGTTTCGGGTTGATTGCATTCGAACGGTTTGAGCGACAACATCGTGGGAAGAACGAGAAGATTGATAATGTCAGTCGAAATCGAACGATATGCAATTCGTCAATGTCGGCCACACGGACTCTGCGTGGCGAAGACTAGAAGTGTACCGGTTGGCACGAAATCGACTAACAAATCAGATCGAAGTGACAACCAGGACAGACATGTTGAGGATCGCCGTTGTGATTGTCTTTGGTATATATATGATAAGCGTGTGTTCCATTATTTGTCTTGTGTGTAATAAACGCCTTTGACCAATTGTCTTCTTTTGTATTTTCAAAGTAATTCAAGGTAATTCAAGGTTTGTAATGGTCTAAAAAGCAACAAGCTTAACAACAACCATAGAAAGAAAGAAAGAAAGAAAAATGGCTTTAGGATGATAAAAATTGAGATTTAAGTGTATAAACAAGATAACGAAGTAGATTGAGCAGTATATGAGTGTTCGGGAAACGAATAATGCAATAAAATTCGTCTAATTTCGTTTTAAATTCATGCAAGTTACTGGAGTGAGCAACGGTTGAAGGTAAACTTGAAAATATACGAGACCGATCGGGAGTCCATAATCATGTAAATAAAGTTTGCCATTTCAACCTGAACACTTTTCGTACCGATCCCTTCGTCTGACAAAGCTTCTGTGTTCAAAAGCGGAACGTTATCTAAAACTTGCTTTAACCGATTCATTGTCTTCTTTTGTGTTGTGTGATTCGTGGGGCGTGCAACGCGGGGGTAACGTGGTTACTGTTGGACCGAAATGTGATAAGTGGCCAGGTGTTTGTCACCCGCCGTGTTGACCTGACGCATAGATTACCCGCCTGACTCTCTACCTAAACGCCGCTACAGTTAGAAGTTAGAGTTGAGGACACTTACACAAAGAAGAATGCGAGGTGATCTCTTCCTCGCATACAAAATACATAATCTTGTTTCCCACCCCCTGAAATATTAATCCACCTTCGAACTTCCAGCAACAGCCGTGGCCATGATTGCAAATTGGAAATACCACATTCCAAACGAAACTGCCGCAGGTATTATTATTCGGTGCGTATATGCTGAGTTTGGAATTCCCTACCTACCGATTTGGTAAGCTCAAACAGTTTATCTATATTCAAATCAAAACTTGACGTTTATATGAGAGCTAATATGAATTTTTCCCCAAACTATTAATAAGCTATCATCGTCCCATTGATTTTGATTTTATTTATACATATATATATATATATACATTTGTACCTATAGTTCCACGCTATGGTTATTGTAAACTTAATTGCTTTTCAACCATAAATCTTAAATCTTGAATCTTGGTGTACGCGAACGATATACCTGAAATAGTACGCAGCATAAATATTTTATTTGCGGATTACATCAAAATCTGGACTAGTGTAGGCACCATAGAAGATTGCCAAATTCTCCAAAAAGATCTCGAAGCACTTCATAAGTGGTCCTTGCGGAACTGCCTACCATTCAACAGCCATAAATGTAAAATGTTAAACGTCGGTAAATCATTCGAATTCACATACTCTCTGGGATCTCAGCAAATTTCATGGTTTACTGAAGAGAAAAACCTGGGCGTGTGGATTAGCAGCAACTTGAAGTTTTCACGACAGTGCTCTGTGGTATACAAAAAGTCCTGCCAAGGCTTAGCACTGCTCAAAAGGATCTTCGGTAATTTCTCAAAGCCGATACTCTCACGGATAATTAACACCATAACAGGACAACAATGTAGTACGCTGTTAGAGTATGGCCCCCATGGTTACAAAAGTACATGACCTTGCTGCAACGGGTATACCACCGCGCTACAAAATTGGTGACCGGACTATACCACAGGACATACGAGGAGAGGATTGCAACTCTGAACCTGCTTGACTTTTCGTACCGTCGTCTCAGCGGTGACTTGATCCTGCTGTTCAGCATCTGCATACAGTGGATCACCCACTTGAACACCTGTTTCATCGCAAGAAATATCGCACAATGTTTCGATTCCTGTTTCGATTGAACTGAAACCTTTGGCACGAACACTTTAAAGTAGTAAATTGCCGAAGCATTTGCGGTTTTCAACGCTGTTTTAGTGAGTTTTTCACCATTCTGGATGGGAAAAATACCTGGTTTGACATTCGCTTTCGCGGTCATGATCTTGTATAGTAACTTAGGGTTGCGTTCCATTTTTGACAGGAGCATCAATTGGGGTGCTTCCTTATCCTCTCGAATAAGTGCAGTCACTTTGTTGCGTAACATACGGAAATGTTGCCAAGAAGTAGAAGTAGTGTTGGCTTTATGCTGCACCCACGCTGCTCGCTTCAGTGCCATGCACTTTTTTGTTCTGCTGCGGACAACAAAACGAAGTTCATGAACGCACCTTTTCTGAACGATCTGCGAGTTCTCGTCTATCTTCAGTTTCAGAAAACCTACAAGTTCGTTCCATTGCGAGTCAGGGCTTATGTTGTCCGTCTGAAAATGCGGAATCTGCACGAGCGATTTACTGAGGGCCAATTTATCTACCAGTCGAACCACCCCATTCGGTGCGAGCGATTGCTGAGTACTGCAAACATGGCCGAGCACAAGCACTGAATGGTCGCTAAGACCCAGCGGAGCCTGGAATTCCATCGCTTCGATAGATTGTTCTTCCGATGTTAACACCGAATCCAAGACAGAGGGTGCATTCGTGAACATGGTTGTATAACGGGATTGACTCTAGTACCTCTCTAAATCAGTATTCTAGCGTTTGTAGGGAGTGATCGTCCCTGAGATAAAGGGCGGACAGATTAAAATCACCCATAATAAGTGTCGTTGCTTGCTGTGTGCGAGTCAAGCGCTGAAGCACTTGATGTGGCAGTGGGAATGAGCTCCGCTGTCTATAAAATGCTCACTTATGACACGAGTTTCAAATAGCCTCTGACAACCAAGTCCAGCTCCTGGCCTGCACGAGTGGCTCCTCGAGCCCGGCGGAATTGTTTCTACCAACAGAAGAAGGGGCGAGGGCGAATGACTGGCACCTCAAAACCAGTTTACTTCTGGTAGATGGAGCGCGTTAGCCTGGGTGGGCATTTCATCTAAGGGAAGAAAAACCCTGATTTTAATCCTCCGCTGCCTTGCGGGATACCCGATCGTGGGAACGACTTCGGGAGAAAACCCTGAGGAAAAATCTGAAACAGAGTTCCATAGACGGTTAGTTGGTGCACACCACCTCTTTCTGGCAACTCCCTGCTGCCTTGCTAGTTGCACTTGGTTGTGCAAAGGCTAGAGAAGCTGACTCGAACAAATGCCGAGTGGTGCTGGGGACACCGCTTTGTACCCAAATTCCCAAGAATCTTCATTGAAGAAGACGCATCCTCCAGGATGAAATAGTCGCACAAAAGGGGATAAGTAAAAGTGCGCGAGGGCTGCAAAAATTCGTACATTAAATTTTATTCGGTTATTTTGCATTCCACAGTTCTCGCATATCAGAAGATATTGTGTGATGTGGTGGGCAGATTTTGTGGTATAGCAAAGAAATAAATCTGGATCTTGATAGGCGGGGCATTTAGATCCGCCGTGTTCAAAATTATTTTTTCCGAAGTATTTCAGATAAGCGAAAACAAGCTACTGCTTGACAAACTCTTCGAACTCTTTCTAGCTCTTTCCATTCTACTGTTAACAACGATCCTTCTATCAATCTCGCCCTTAGGAATAGCCGAGCCGAACATGTTGGAACATTCTCTATTCACAGATTACTTTTGAACTAAAGGACTTCTACTCACATCGGAACCCTGAATATCATAACCCTCGTAAAGATAGAAACCAGCTGCATTGACTGAAAGCTTAAAGAGTTTACCTGTTGATGTTCGCTGTCAAATGCTAATTCAATTGATCTATCTATAACTAAAAATATTACTGCCACCAACCTTTCGACTCGATAGCATTTGCGCTACTCCGGGGATAATATATTTGCCATTTTTGGAATGACAGATGTTGGTATAGTGCTGCATTCACCAGCCGAATCCTCACTTAATTGCTTGAATGTTTTTCAGCACTTAGATATGCCTAACTAGACTAGCCACTAACATTAGACCGAATTTAGAATCTTCTAATTAGAGGCGCTTTTTCATGGTTTCAATTTAAACTTTCACTTATAACAATTCCGGCAAGGAAAATAACCCCTTCTACAACAATTCATACACACTTTTGTGGTGTGTGAAATGCTTTGATATTGCTGTGACAGCTGAAACCGCGAATTCCAGACTGGGCATCTTAGATATATCTGAATCACAATGAGGTATTATGTTTGGATATCAAAGATTAACGCACAGCTAATGACTAATCATTGTGTGCATAATCTTAACTATTCACTAGCATTACTTCTTCACATGAACTTTTGTGGATGCTAATTTTGAACAGAATCGGAAAATTTTCAGCGACGCTTGGGCCTTATTTCCTATTTAATATTTCTTTGTGGTTTCCAGCTTAAACTCTTTGGGCGGTTGAACTGACCACATGACTTTCAGACTGGAGTTTCATGTGTTCTGTAGAAATTAAATTAAATTTCATGTTTTGTGATTACTCACGAAGATATTGGTCCATTTCGACTACAATCTCATGTATCAAGTGGGCTACAGAGCAGCGAACGTTCATTGCATAAAGGATTAATCACGCGTCAATCGCTTCTTCGATGAACATATTGGATCGCGAACGAATAATTTGTTCTTCTCGTGTACTTAGACAGTCGAATATTCATTCATTTTCGTCTTAGACGAGTCATACAGCGGTTTGTGATTTTTTGTACCCCAAATGTGCATGCTGTTGTTTGTTGTTGGGCTTCCCCTTCGATCGATTTCGCCCGCATTGATGTACATCACAATTCGTGAATTTTCTTGTTCTAAACTCTCCGATTTTTTTGATGAATCATCGGGGTCCTATTCGGGAGAACAATCTCTCCCGCTAGCTTTAAGGCGGAATCGCAGAACTCGTTGTATGCAATCAGTTGCACGCCGGCAGCGTGATCTGCGTTCAGCAGCCATGAGCTGTATCTGGTCCTCCCCAGCTTGCAGACGACGCTTTACACAATGCCTCCAATGTGAGCGGTCAAGAGCAAGTTCTTCACAACTCGCCGGGTCAATGCCAAGAGCTTTCATATCTCTTTTGCAAACGTATTTGTACCGCAAGTGCGGTCTCCCATGTTCGCTTTCTAATGCAACTCGCCATAGATTATATCTTCGGAATACGACCATTTTCCCTTCTGTAACATGGCCAAGTCCCCCGCTTGCGCGCGTCGCCAATAAGGTGAACATCTCCAATGGGCATAAAGACATACAAAATGTTGCGTAATACGGAATAAACATGTCGATGGAATATTCGAACTTGTTGCTGCTGGTAAATTAGGTTGGTTCACACTGCTTCAATCATATTTCGTTTGCATCGGGTATGCCGAACTCCTTCAGAATTAAATTAAGTGCTTTACAAAAAAACGGTGCACATTGGTTAGACTCGATTGTCGGCTTTTCCGCTACGTCAGTAATAAATATCTTAACTATCTTTCAGTTACTTGTATCAGATTAATCTACATGTGTATACCAAATGTGAGTATTATAAAATAAAAATAAAGTGAGCAGTCGTCAGCTATTTGCATTGTATATTATTCCCGTTCAAACAATATTACTACATCAGGACGAGACCTTGAAACATGTTTGGACTGCTAAGCGTTAGTCATCAGTATGCGATAGGAAATCGCAATCATGCAAACAACCGTTTCAACCACTGTAAAGATAGAAACGAAAAAATCCAGTGTCGAATTATTCAACAAAAACAAGTGACATCCAGAAATGGCGGAATTCAGATAGTTTGATACGAAATCTTCCGCGTAGAGCATTGGAATTTAATTGCTACGCTCTATATCAGTCTAAATAAGAAGGTTTCCATTGCCTTGGATCAGTTCTTCATGTAATGTCAGAGTTCACAGTAATATTCAAGTTCAAATACTTTACAGTAACAATAGATTAAAAATATCGGGAATGCATAAAAATAACCCTGATGTTTTATCAATATGGAAAGTCATCTTATGTATTGAGGTGCGAGGTTGGATTTGGTCAACATATACTTTTCAAGTTCAGCCTCGAACATGTTCAGACTTGATGTACAAATGGTATGTGGGGGCAGAGAGTTCCATGTAAAACAAACTCGGACAGCAAAGGAGAACCTTCGACAATTTGATTTAGAGTGTGGAATAATTAACTTGTAGCC
>JACCGJ010015557.1:0-13783 GCA_013407085.1 Atriophallophorus winterbourni
TGTTCAGGCAGTACTTATTGGCGCAGTAAAATTGTAATCAGTGGTCAATAAAGTTAGAATTTAAAGTCGCTGGTAAGAAGGATTCATACAATAAACTACAGTGTTCAAATACGGAGGAATAATCTGAATTTGATATAGCATTCGTGAAGAAAGTACCTCAGTGTGAGACATTGATAGAACTACGCAAAATGGTATTAAACGTCGAAAAAAATATTCAGTACAATAAGTAATAATTCAATCTAGATTTAATTCATAGATGATATGCGGTAAAAGGCGATGTTTTACAAGACACAACAAAACTGTCCATTCGGTCGGATGGTAAGATTATAAATATTGTTAAGATTATTGTCACACGTGAAAACTACTTGGTCATGTGGTATCTAGTGAGTAGGGTAACTGTTCCACAATTGCAACTTACGAACTAAAATGCATATTGGCGCCTTTCCACCTTCTATGTCCGTGGTAAGTTTAATTGGTGACCACGCAGATGCATGGTAGGTTAATGAAATGAAACCAAACGACTGAAGGATGATTTTGTTGAATAGGCACTGTCCAAATAAAGATTATGCTCCTATTTGTATTCCTCTATATTGTATCATCCTAATTAACTGAGACCACTCGATTCTACGGAAATGCGTTATACGATTGAAGCGCAGTCACAAAGCGGTTATGTCAACTTTCAATCGGAGTTCCCAGTTCGACATCCACCCCATGTGTTAATTCATATCCACCCCTCACCGAGGTGTATAACGGGAACAATAGTATTTTGGGAACAACGGGGGTGACACATATCACCCTTTCCAGTGGCTTGATACCTATATCATTTAAACTACGGTCCGTACTAAAGTAACCAGAGGTAAGCCATCGACCCTATCGTCCATTAAACCTGATAAGGAACAAAGACGCCCCATTTTAATTAAGCTTCAAGAGCTGTCAATCGGTCATTTTGAAGGTAATATAATATATAGATAAATTAAGGTTTTAAATAAATTGCATCGAGTACAAGTAAGTCTCTTAGAATGTAACGACACGCAGGATATGATCGCACTCTTACCAAAGCCCATGGTTTTGTAGTAAATCGTAGATCGGATCATTGTACAACCGTGGGTTGTTTCAACATCTTTACCGTTCCATTTAAAACCCGTTATTCTAATTAAGTTTATTGTGCATATGTGGGTCTAAAAATTGTGTACTTTTTATTTTCAAGGTAATTCGTTTAAAATTGAGATGACATTGGTCCAATAGGCAACACCACGAAGCAACTTTTTCACCGGAGAATCCGTTCTATTGTGGCCATTGTATTTAGGCAGGAAATCTACAATAAAACAGAATAGAACCTAATAGAAAACAAACTGGTTATTTACGGGTACACCAGTTCAGGATTCTCGTCAATATTCTTTAATTTACTTTTCCGAACATTGATTTTGATGTATGATATTGGTGGGAGCAAAGACAAACACATTTTCAAATCTGTCCACACTTTTATGGTTCACAGTATCATGTCTCAATGTGCTGAATTACCTTAGCAATGAACGATCTGTAAGTCCTAAAAGCAGAAAAACACTGGTCGTTTATGTGCGTTCAATAACTAGACTTGTGATTTCGACACTCATCATCGAGGTTCGTTCTCAAAATCCTAATGAATAGTGGTTTAGCATAAATATTTGCTTTCTGTTTCAACATTGTTAGCTGGATCAAATTTCAAACAAGCCATAACCACTTTCGGTTTTCGTTCTCACTTTCGTTTCTATCACTTGAATTCTATCCGCCAATTTCACACGCTAAGGTTACGCCCACATATCTGTGTGTGAGTATATTTCGATAAACGATGTCCTGAAGTTGATCAATTAATTTCGTGAGTTCTTCACCTCAGAGGTTAACGATAAACCAACGTTTCTTGATTACGTGTAAGTGAACATGGCGATCACAACTTTGAGACCGAGTGAACTTGATAGGATTATTCGCTTACCGTTTATTGCGAAACACTTACTATCTTGGCAAATAAATTGGAACGATACGGTTTAACGAATTGATTCAAAGAAATGTTCTAAAATACTGCGCTCGTAACAGAAAGTCATATATTTGAAGAATTGGTTTGCTTTGAATGCACACAGCTAAGGGCGGATGAATATGCTGATTTTAAACCTCGGTTTAGAGACTTTTCCTTGGAAATATCTATCGGACACTGAACTGTTGCTATGGCTCTCTGTGGAACAAAAAGTTTGAGGTAGAGATTGGTGAAAATCTGAGGACCACAATTCATTGCCAGCGTGTATATCGACAGGCCAGTAGATTTCTCGTTGTATTCCAAAGAATCGTTGACAGATTCTCGCTAGTTACATCACCAAGAATAACGGAGGTCTACCTTCGTCTAACGATGGACTATAATGGTCTGGGAACATTGTCTGCAAAAGATATTGCCATCTTCAAGAACAGTTATCAAATTTATTGACGAATGCTCACAATATTTCGTAGTCTAGAAGATTGTGACTTTATTCAACTGAGAATGCCGCGTGATATTATTTTTACCCATAAAACTTTGAATACAAAACGACACTAATTGTTAAATACTACAAGGTTTCACATCTACATTCATAACATAATAATGTGGCGTTGTGTTGTATTCGCATTTTAACCAAAAATCCTCTCATTTTCGAATCCCAGATTCAGTAAAACTAATTTCGCGTTTATCATCCATGAGCCATTTTAAAGTTCGAGCATCTTTTACCCTCCTAATCTATATCAAGACTCTGTGGTTCAATGTTTTCCCTGAACCAGTCGTGGAAAAGTAACAGAAACAAGCAGTAGCATGCTAGTTAGCAGAACCTAAAGAACAAAACACTTGAGTGCACACCGATAAATAAACAATCGAATCAATATGACTAAGCCGGACCGAGGTTGAATAAACCCAAATGAGTCAAGAAAAGTTCGGTAGCACCATGAGCAAGTATTGACTCACTACATCCGGTGTCATACATAAATAAAATACATTTTGCGCAGGTAAAACGTCCATATTTAGGAAAAAGTTCTTGAGATTCCGCAATCGTTTGCATCACATAAACTGGTTTATTTCCTTTCGAATAATCAGATTTTAATTCGAACTGGTGAGGTGGTATAGTTTGCTTGTGTATACACTCTTGATGCGCCTATTTTTGCTGCTTTGATGACAAACCACATTTCGAAATTTACAGTATTATCATAAGTGCATGTCTCTCTACGACCTTTATTTGCCGATCTGTTTCGACTCGATCGAAGGCTCTTGATGAGAATTCTGTTTGTGATTATTGTTGATGACGCTTCGTATGCCCGAAACACTGAGAACTTTATAGTAGAAAATCTGTTGTCGATTGAGGCGTGGCCTTATTGAGTCCATCGTCCTGCTTGAAGATATCCCAAATTTCCGCCAACAAAAGGGCAGTTTTCATGAAAATCTTTCTATGCCGGCCATAATTATTAATTCTGTCGAAATTCAATTTATCATATCAGTAAAATTACATCGAGCATCACGATGAATTCCACATTTTATCAGAGTAATGAGTTTCTCTTACTCTATTGTTTGGTGGTTTGCAAGGAGGACATGTTTCAACAAGAGTTGTTTTTACTCTTCAAGAGTATCTTTCGATATCTGTCTCGATTAAGCGATATTCTTTAGTAACTAAAATTGTTCACTCCCTCCAGGATTAAGAAAAAATACAAACAATCAGACTTGACGTCTTTTAGTGCACATCACAATAATGCAAAATCCTCGAACTCATGTGGGTTGGAAGTCAGGTTTAATTGCTCAATGTTGAAAAGTTGTCATCGCGACGCCATTTATAATAGAACTACTCGATTATATCATTATACTGATTTTCAAATAAGCTACTAGATAACTGGTAAAATATACGGTTTAGTAATGAGCGATTATCAATGTTTTGAAACAAAGAATTCCCGCGATTTTAGAAAAAACACATCAAGCCTGACGCAGTCAAACACAGCAAATGTCAAAATGTCAAATGTCAAATGTCGATATGTTTGGGTAACTATATTCACTAAATGCGAATATCAACATCATTGATTCATTTTCTAATGTTGTTCGTGAAATTGTCATAGTTCGATATAATAATTACCAAATTCTTAGGAAATCAAACCGTAATACGTTAACATTCTTGAGTTACACCATCGCTACGATGACTAATTTGATTACGAGAATACTTTTATGCAATCAATTAACAAGATTGCCTCCCATGAATAGTAAGTCACCGGAATATGTCGTCCAAATTCGTTTACACCCAGTAATTTCATTAGTTCTTCAAACATAATGGGCTTTATAACATCACCTGGAGGAAAAATTGAAAATTGCATACCAAATGAAATTTTGATTATCCATTAGAAGATGCAAATCATATTTTATATTGTAAAACGTTTGGTTTTCTTGAGTTTATACTCAACAGAGAACTTTATTGATAAAAAGAAAACATCCGATGAATGCAATTCAATTCGAGAGTTTCTACAAAATATTTTCTCGTGTAATGCTTTCAAGGCTTTTGTTTAAACGCTTGCATCAAAAAGGTTTCATACTTTTAATTTCCTGCAAGATACTTGAACGTTTTCAACCCGTGCGTCTCAAACAAGTGATGTGCAGTGATTGTCGAATGCATTCATCCAACGTTTGAATTCCTCGTTTAAAAATGATTTTCGCGCGTCTTTCTCAAGATTCAAGATGCAAGATTTATGGTTGAAAAAGCTATTAACTTTACAATAACAATATAGACGAATATAGGTACATATATATATATATAATATATTATATATATAATATAATATATAATATATATATAGATCTATATTATATATTAATGCTGAGATCTATAGAGACATAAAGGAACGATGATAGTTTATCAATAGTTGGGTGCAAAATTCGGATCAGCTCTCATATAATCGTCAAGTTTCGATTTGAATATAGATAAACTGTTTGAGCTTACCAAATCGGCAGGTCAAGAATTCCAAACAAAGCCATCACGCACTGAATAAAATTACCTGCGGCAGTTCCGTTTGGAATGTGATATTTCCAACTTGGCCACGGCTATTGCTGGGAATTTGAAGGTGGAATAATAACTCCAGGGGGTGGGAAACAGTATTTTGTATGCGAGGATGAGATCACTTCACTTTCTCCTTTGTGGAAGTGTCCTCGTCTGAGTAGCTCGGCAAATGGCGAATTTTGGAGCCCATTAAGGAACTTATAGGCTACCCGATATATGTGATCGCGAAGTAAAATGTCTTTTTGGAGCCATGGTGTTTAGGATTGTGCAGTTCAGTCTAGAATCGGGTGTATATATGTGTTCATCATGAGAGAAAAATACCCTGGAGAAAGACGTCCAAATATCCGCCATAACATACAAAGCACCCGAGACGCGCTTTTGTAAACCGCTTCGCCTTGTAGACCATTGATCAAACTACCGCAAATCCAGACACCCAGGTTCTTTTCTTTCAAGGTGTACTCCATGATTTTGTCGCCGAGCTTGTATGGATAGGAAAAGCCTAGGTCACGACCGATCTGAATGATGATGTACTTATGCATATTCAATGGCAATTTATCTTCGGATGACCAGTTGTACAAAGCATCGATCGATCTTGCATTGCCTGCACGAAGCATGTCTCACCACGCTAACTTGGACATGGACATAGAAACACACACGACGACGCATAAACACGAACCTATGACCCTGAAAGCCGTAAGACAAAACTGCAAAAGCTGTACGAAAGGTCTAAATGCGAAGGCAAGAGCTGTGACCTGTCATGTCTGCACTGGAAAAAACACGCTAGCTGCGATACGACCTTCACGAAGGAAGTTATGAGAGCAATCAATGACGATTCTAGCGCGGGAGTTTGCTATATTTGCGCGGAATGCAGACAGAGTTCACGAGGTCTTCGCAACCCAGCAATTGTAGAATCAAACAATTAGAGCCTGATCTTAGAGACCCGAATGATGAGCCTTGAATCATGTTATAAAAAATTGAACTTAGACTCGACTCCTTGCTAGAAAGTCGCATGAAACCAGAGTCCTCGTTAATCAAACAAACATCAAACGACAGTTGTAATGTGAAGAATAACACAGCTATTTCTGACACACACACATCGGACTGCTTAGTCATTCAAATAGCTGTAGAACATGAAAATTCATGAGATTGTGATGTACATCCATGGTCGACATCGACCGAAAGAGGCCAACATAGGGCCTGTAATGTTGTCCAGTTTCATCAGAATGAAGCAACAGATGATATGATTAAACCCACAGGAATTGGTGCGAACTTCTCGTTCTACTCTCTGCAATTATTGTTCGTACCCATGTTACAGCGGAATATGATGAGAAACAGGATTGTGCATGCTTCGTGAAACGTACAAATGTGGCGGTCAGGTTGAAAGTGGATGTCATATTGTAAGGAGAAATGGGTACGTTATGCCGATCGATGCCGAATCGCTTTCTCTGTTCTGACTCATATTACGTTAACTATGCGGAATTCAGGACACTCGATACAAGATCATCCACGTCTCACATGTCACACCCAAATCTGGATTTGTCTGTTAGGTCAATATGTCCTAGGCTGAATACTTACACCCACGAATCCATCTAAACAAGAGAACCATAATTGGTTAAACGCATTCAATACGCACATGAAAAGGAATTGAAAACAAATTAGCTTATAAAATGAAGTCTTGTTAGCACACCACTCTACACGGCATGTGTCTGCCAGTTGTCGCTTGAATCTGCTTTGCCGAGCGATTTCGTGGCACCGGTTGTCTTAAAGACGCACCGGGCTTGTTTGATGGATCTTGCCTATCGTTAGGTAGCGGTTGACGTTGTCCATCTCTTATGTTACTGAAGATGTTGTCGCTGGAAATGTACTCATGCGATCCTTTCGAAATACGACTTATTTCAGGTTCACATTGGTTCTCGGTGCTTTCTGGTTTTGTCTTGCGCTGAAACGTTGTGTTCTGCATATTACCCGGAAGATAGTGATCAACGCTCATTGTTAACTCACATCAGATCTTCAGAATATCAGCTGTGTCATCACGGTACCTCGCAGCGTTAACCAATAATGAATACATCAAGAAAATTTGGTGCGGTGAATCTCGTTTGGTGAAACTTCAGTTTTGTACAAACCAGCAAACGTTTAGTGTCGCCGTCTGCTCTCTGATATGATCTGGTGAATAGTACACTTTCTATATTAGTAGCCTACCGTGAAATAGATCAAGTTGAGGCTAATGCTTAGAGCGAGGATGATTACAACAGATGTGGTTTTGTTTGAAAGACCCCGTGAAAATTGTGAAATCTGTGTATTGTATGTATACACCACAAATGCTATTTTTACTTGAAAATGATTCCTAATAAGCGAATATGATACTTAGTATGTGTATCATCATATGAGTGTCGAGATTATTACAGTGGCGGTTTCTCCAAATATCTGCTTGAGTTTAAATTGAAAGTTTCTTTCAAATAATCATATTAGGCAACGTCAAATTTCTTTCTAATTAAATGTGTTCCACTTGAGACGATATTGAGTACTCCGAAATCGAATCAACTGACACTCTGCCAATCAGACTAGCAAGTCAATTTTTGTTCCATGTCAGAGCTCAACGCTACTATCAATCGATAAAATAGAATCCGGAAACGATGGATCAACCCTAGACTACCAAATCAATTTTTTCCTTACTTAATTTGGTTATTTATTTTGTAATAAGATAGTATAAATAAACTCATGGGAATTTAACACGAAATCATTGTCATTAAATGAGCTAACACAAAAAATATTTGCCAAACTAAGGCAGTTTAATTGTGGGTCTGAGTTCCGATATATTTTGGCGAGTACATTTTTAGTGTCTGGTAGTAACAATCCTATACTGTTCATTTAAAAATTTTGACGTCTAACAAAAGTCAACCATCCCGAAGCATTATCGGTGCTGTATTGCACCGACCGTGTGAATTAGCTTAGTCCTCACTTGAAGATTAATTTCTACCTGCTAAGGAGAACAAAATAATGCTTGAATGCTACTGTTATATAGGGTTCATACAACGAACCACGATGTTTAAACACAGATTCACAAAGTGATTCTTGGTCAAGCACTCGAGGCGCTTATGGATGACCAAAGTAATGTGTTGCTCACATCCCCGCACTTACACACCACTACCGGTTTTTGGCTGTTCTGTGTTTGAATATCGTGGTTCGTTGTACGAACCCTATGTAACAGTGGCATTCATGTATAACTATGTTTACCACTTATCCACAGTTTCAAGGCTCAATAAACCTAATCTTACTGTCTCCATCTAATGACGGCGAACAGCCAAAAACCGTTAGTGGTGTGTAATTGCGGGGGATCTGTGCAACACATCGCTTTGCGAAGAGGAAGTTATCTTCGCCAACCATTCTTCTTATCATATTCTTGAAAACGGTTTATCTGAATAAGTCCACAGCCGATCTCCATTCGATTAATTGCCTGTATGTTGTGCTTACTAGCCACTTAAATAAACAACATTGATTCTAGATTATCATTATAGTCAATAATATAGATCAATACTTCAATAGATGTGAAAGTTTTCGGTCACTATATAGTGAGCTCTTCAGAACTTCCATATTGTCTTCATACTTTGTTTATATTGATTATTATTTTTGAATCATACTCACCATTTTTTCGCGCGTATTTTCTCCTTTTACCATGGTTACATCAGTTGTTAGTAGACTTGCGTTTTCTGTCCTCTACTGACGGCTAACTGCTCCATATTTTAGCCCTTCCCGGAAGTCTTCGAACAATAAATATTCCGCTAAATTTCTGATTTGGTTTTATTATTGTAAGTGTTTAATACCAAAATACACAGTCTTACGATGTGTGAGTACTATACTGCTCACAGATCACTCACATTCGGTACCATATGCACTAAATGCTCGACCGAATTAGTGCTAAGCGTTGAATGGCACAAATCAGTGTATATTTTTACAAAATTTATTTCCCATCAGCTTTCAATTCCCATTCATCTGGAACCACACATATTATCCCGAAACCAGCTAATTACCAGTGGATTATCAATCCCGAGGAAATGTTGAGGCTGTGATGCTTTTCGCTTATGTACATCCAACCTTCACAATATATCTATTATTCATTGTTTGATTGTATTAAAAATAGCAAAAACGGTTTCATTACAAATTACACATTAAGCTGGCAGACAACAAACTAATTTGTTTTGTTTGTTTCGAGAACGGTGATCAATTATCGCATCTTAATTCATCAAGTTACTGATATCACGATAATGCATAACGTAGGCGGAATAATTGCGCATGTATTATCGCTGTGTGCGTGTGTGTGGATGAACAGTACCGTGGAATTGTTTGATTGTGTTTATTCGATCACGTAGACGGGCAATCCATGGCGCGAAATTCGTTTTCAGCTGATTCCCATTGTGAATAACTCAAAAAGTCCAAACGTGAGTGTATGCTATTCAATACAATTTTGTTATTGGTGTAGTAACTGTTCAATGATAGCCATTATTGGAACAGTGATTTAATAATGTGAACAGATGTAATTAATCTTATTTCACAAGGTTTTAAATGGACGAAGTAGGAACGTTGCCCTTTAATAAATGAAGTCTTTACTCGACAAGGTTGATATTATCCCTAATCAAAGCTATTGTCACTATCCCATGAGACTTTATCACATACTTTGCTATTAAAATTCAGATTATTTTAATGTGTTAAGAAGGTGCTTTTCATAATCCAGAATATAATTTCACAAGATTTCTATTTCAAACCTTCTGGGGCCAAATCGATCAGCATTTTTTATTTGACATCTGCCTTATCCTCGTTTAGCGCCAACTCTTTTCTGACGTGAAACTGACATTCCTCACTGCTCGCGAATTAAGCAGACACGATTTAATGGTATCCGCGAGAACTTACTCCTTGGGATATTGATGTCTTTTCACATGGTTCTAGGTCATTTTGCGCCATCGGTTACCCGATATACTAAATTCTTAGCCGTTATTTTTTAGCACACGATTAAGATGTCAATTTCTTATTGCAAGTCTACATGAATAATTTGTAACGAAACAATAAGGGCAGAAATCTCCACAATCTGGCGCTCGGCACCCGGATGGGAAGGTAAGTGTTTGTTATTCACCATATACCTACTATTTAAATAGATTTTTGTTTTTCTTCAAAAATAGCTTAACCTTAGCCCCTTTAGTTATGTACTTTTACGCATGTGGGCCACTGTGTCAACTGATATTGACCGTGTTCACTTGTATTAGATTAATGCTGATACACACTAGTAGGAAAATCGACCACTGATCCTGGTAATTCCCACGAGACGTGACACAGCGTAGGCGTATTATAGGCTGTTTAGCGGTAAGGTTAAATCAGTGGTGGTGGGTTGACTACTACTTAATCATGTTCCCTGTCCTGACTATCGTTCTTGATCTGACGAAGCTTCGATGTTAGAAGTGAAATGTTAACCCAAACCTGCTCAAACCGATTGCACTCAAATTTCTTTGCATTGCAGTAACATTACGTTCGGTGAGCCGCGAAAGAATAAAACTTTGTTTAATGCTTGGATTTTTAAAAGAACTTTCTGATTGACTGGTTCATGCGATGCAAAATAAGTGGCAATTTCGATTTAGAACGTAGGTCCTGCGCTAAGCACGTTTTTTAATCTTGAAAAATCACCTTACACCCAAAATATGAGTATAATGAAATTTGTTGCAATCTATCTAAACAAGACATACTGAAAATTAAGTGATCAATATTTCGCTCCATACAATATAAATGTTTCCATATTAAAAAGGATCGGTTTTAAAAATCGAGAATCATTAAAAAGCTCATTTGCATGCATCTCCATCACACACACACCCCACGACCGGTTTTGTGCTGTTTGCACTCATCAGGTAGGGACAGTAGGATCAGGATCCCCATGCGCTTGAAATTATACCGTTATCAGGTCGAAATCGCAGTTTGTTGTGAGGAAGTTTGGAGAAACATTGCTTACCTTATAACTCAATAATTATGAGTTGATTTCTTGTGTTAAATTGCGAAAAATACTCGGTGTGTTTATCGATCGAGTTAAATCAAATTTGGATTAATCAAATATTACATTTTGCATTCTCATTACATCTGACACCTAGGCTTAAATTTTCGCAAATGTCTAAAGTACTCACTAGGAAAAAAAAGCTCATTCCGAAATTGTGTATTGTGTGTTCAAGTAAAACGACTGTCGAGAGCAAAGTTTTGACGTATTCGGTCAACGAAATCGAGATGAATGAAAAAGATCACAGCTAATTTAGCCTGACAGAATTGTCGAGATAAAACAAAAAGTTTGGATAGGACGTAAAATTTCGTCAAGCTTGATTTAGATTGCTTGCAAATGAACGATCTTTAATACAATTTTTTTTAAAAAATGCTGATGAATTAAAGTAGAGATGAGTTTGTTTAGTTTGATGGAAGAATCTCAGTTATTTTACTCACTAATTCGTTGATGTACATTGATTCATCGAGTAATTCAAAGTAATTCAAAGATTTAATGGACGAGAAAGCAAATAATTTACGGTAAACTTAGATTAAAAATATAAGGAATGCATAAAAATAACAAAGATGTTTTGTCAATATGGAAAGTCAGCTTATGTACTGATGTGCGAGGTTGAATTTCGTCAACATATACATGTCAAATTCAGCCTTGAACATGTTAACGCTCGATGCACAAATGACAGAGAGTTCCACATAAAACGAACTCGTAGAGCTAAGTAAAAACTTCGCTAATTTGTTCTAGAGTGTGGACGATGTGCGAACAATGTACAACATGAAATAATTACCCAAGAATGGCTTCCATAATCAAAGGAATCTAGGCCATCATGTGTTAAAAACATGTCTATAGCATTGGATGTGAGAAACATAAAACACTGTTCTGATTGAAGATGCATCCACGATTTTGTCTAATTACAGTCTCCGAATTTCTCATCCAGTTCCATGTCAGTGCACAAAGAAAACAGACATAAAATTATAGCGCGTTATTTGTTCGTGATTAGCGGGGAACTTCTATTGTTGCGTTAATAAAGCAAAATTATTCGAAACCATTTTCATGTGCCTTTGGTGATAAATTTATTTTTGTTGCATTGCAAATATGCAAATGCGAAACAAGCAATCAGACGAGATTCGTTGCATGATCATAATCTTGTTGACATTAAAATTTACATCATCTTCAGTAAAATTGAGCACTTTTCGAAAAAGAATAAAGGTGCCGCAACACTACATAAACACTTTTGCCACTTGTAACAAAACACCGAAAATACGCTGTTTAATTGGTTGCGAGAATAATTCAAAAATTAATAATTAAAAGCAGCGAAAAGTTACTAAGCTCGTTGATAGTTTGTTTGAAATAATGTTTCAAGCATAACAGCATACAAGCGCAACGTTTTTACCATTTGTCCACGATTTCAAGCGTACACGGATCCCGATCGAACTGACGCAACCTGATGAGTGCAAGCAGCACGAAACCGGCCTTAGTTTGTGTGATTAAATGCATGAAAATGAGATTTTTCGTTCATGGACATGGGATCAAACGCAGTCTACATGAGTGTGGGCTCATGTGATTAAATAGGTTGATCGTACCAACCTTATACAACAGTGGCATACAAACGCAACTTGTTAACCATTCCTTCACTGTTTCAAGCTCATGCGGATCCTGATAGTACTATCCCTAACTGATGAGTGAAAACAGCACGAAATCGGTCGTGGGGTGTGTGTGATTGAAATTCATGCAAATACTCCTTTTTTCATAGGAATGGATTCAAACCCAGTCTACATGAGTGTGGGCTCATGTGAATGAACAGATTTGTCATACCAATTTTATTCATCAGTGGAATAAAAGCGCAATTATTTCTTAATCTTCAAAGGTTTCGGCCACATACGTATCTAGATCGTACTGTCCTTACATGATGACTGGAAACAGCACGAAACCGGTCGTGGGGTGTGTGTGATGGAAATGCATGCAAATGAGATTTTTGTGCATCATCACAGGTTTACACCCTATCCACATAGTGTGCTCTTAAGTTTTGAACCGGTGCTCGTACCAAACCTATAAAACTGTGGAATACCAGCGCTATTTGTTTACCATTATTTCACTGTTCAAGCGCATGCGGATTTCGATGCCTAACTGTCCCCTACCGATGAGTGCAAACAGCACGAAATCGGTCGTGTGTGGTGTGTAATTCCAATGAATGTAAAAGATCATTTTTACTTAAGTAATCTCTTGATATTAGATCAAGTGGAACATAGATACGATCTATGTCAAACTTGGTTTGGTTCTGTGATTTTTTCTCTAAATTCTAATGAATATCAGCATCACTGATCTTCTATATAATTAAAAAGCCGAGATAACCAGCCTTCAAACAAAGATCATATGTGCATGCTTTTCCATCATACACAAAAACAGCGTTCAGATTTTCACGGTATGTTCAACATTGATCTTTATAAAAACCAGCGGTAAATCACATCTAAAATTCAATAGGTTTATCGCTACGTGTCTCGCATTTTTCATGTAATAATAAAAACAAAAATACCAGTTGGGCTTCCGATAGCGCTCACCTCAACAATGATTTTCAACCAAAAGGACTTGTTAAAACATTTTTAGGATAGTTCAAATTTGAATAATTTGATAAAACCTAGTTTGCATGGATTTCATCACATGCACACACCTTGCGGTTTTATGCTTTTGGCACTGATCAAGTTGGGACAGTTCGATCAGTGTTCGCATTACATGAAACAGT